>SMDT01000833.1:0-133335 GCA_005392925.1 Aquilaria sinensis
TCTTCTGTGCCTTTTGTGCTGAAGTTCAAAATTAGTTTCACACCCGAATCAATATTCTTCGTAGTGATAATGCAAAAGAGTATTTTTCTAACTCAATCTCTAGTTACATGCAGCAACAGGGTATACTCTACCAATCCTTCTGCCCATACACATCTCAACAAAATGGAGTAGCTGAGAGAAAAATTTAACACATTGTTGAAACAGCTTGTACCCTATTAATTCATATGAATGTACCCAAATTTTTTTGGGGAGATGTTGTGCTCACTGCATGTTTTCTTATCAATCGTTTGCCATTTTCTATCCTTACGGGTAAAATTCCTTTCCCTTTTCTGTTATTCCTCGTATATTTGGTTATGTCTGTTTTGTTCATCAGAACCAGCCTGACACAGATAAACTAGACCCCAAATCTCTAAAATGTATTTTTCTTGGATACTCTCGTTTGTAAAAAGGGTACAAGTGTTTCATTCCTTCCCTAAATCATTTTTTTGTTTTTACTGATGTTACATTTTTTGAAACCACATCATATTTTTCTTATACTCAATTTGTATCTTCTGATACTGATAACTGTTTGCCCTTGCTTTTACCCTTTATACCTATAGCTCATACCAATCTTGATATTCCAGTAACTGCTTTTGCTCATTCAGAGGTCATTCATGACAATAATCTAGCTCCTTTAGAGCGCCTTTCTCATCCTGATTTATAGGTCTATACTCGATGTCCTCGTCAAGAAGTACTACCACAAGATTCACGCTCGTCTCCACTACCTTCATCTTCAAGTCCACCAGCTGATGATTTAGATATTCCAATTGCCCTTCGCAAAGGAAAAAGGTCTTGTACACTTCATCTTATCTCGAATGTGATCTCTTATAATTCATTATCACCATCATACTCTGCTTTTGTCTCTACCTTGTCTTCCATTCCTTTTCCTAAGTCTGTTTCAGAGGCATTGTCTCACCCTGGATGGAAGCAAGCCATGGAGGAGGAGATGTCAGTTTTACGGGTTAATAATACATGGGATTTAGTTCCTCTTCCATATGATCAGACAATGGTGAGTTGTCGATGGGTGTTTAATGTTAAAGTTCACCTTGATGATACAGTTGATTGGTTGAAAGCTCATTTGGTAGCTAAAGGATATACACAGGTATACGACATGGACTACTCAGAGATGTTTTCTCCAGTTGCCAAAATGACTTCAGTATGAGTTGTCATTGCATTGGTAGCCATAAATCAGTGGCCTTTACATCAATTAGATGTAAAGAATGCCTTCCTCCATGGTGATATTGAGGAGACTATCTTTATGGAGTAACCACCTGGGTTTGTTGCTCAGGGGGAGACTGATCTTGTGTGTCGTTTAAACAAATTTTTGTATGGTTTAAAACAGTCACCATGAGCATAGTTTGGTCACTTCAGTGTAGTTGTTATGAAGTTTGGTTTGTAGCAATGTGGCGTGGATTACTCTGTCTTTTATCGACACTTCAAAGCTGGTAAAATTATTCTGATTATCTATGTTGATGATATTGTTATCACTGGTGATGATAATGTTGGTATCCAGTCTTTGAAATCCTTCTTGCAAACAAAATTCCAGACAAAGGATCTTAGTTTATTAAGATACTTTTTAGGTATTGAAGTAGCAAGGTCCAAAATGGGGATTTGCTTGTCCCAAAGAAAGTATGTCCTTGATCTTTTAAAAGAAACTGATTTATTAGGAGCCAAGTCAGTCGATAGCCTTATGGAGCTAAATGTCAAGCTTGATGTAGATAAAGAGGAATACTTAGAGGAACCTACAAGGTATCGAAGACTTGTTTGTAAATTAAATTATCTAACTGTTACTTGTCCAAATATTTCATTTGCTGTGAGTGCAGTAAGTCAGTTCATGGACTCTCCTCATACTAGCCACTGGGATGTAGTAGTTAGAATTTTGAGATACCTCAAAGGAGCACTAGAATGAGGTATTCTTTACCAAAATCATGGTCATACTCAGATTCAAGGATACATAGATGTTGATTGGGCAGGTTCCTATGATCAACGGTCTACTTTAGGTTACTGTATATTTATAGGAGGAAACTTGGTGTCATGAAAAAGCAAAAAAACAAAGTAGTATTGCAAGGTCAAGTGCTGAATCTGAGTATAGGGCAATGACATATACTACATGGAACTAGTTTGGTTAAGGCATATTCTCATGGAGCTTAGTTTCACACACTCATCTCCTAGAGAATTAATGTGTGATAATCAAGCAACCATCCATATTGCATCAAATCCCATCTTCCATGAGAGAACTAAACATATCGAAGTTAATTGTCATTTTTTTTGTGAGAAGCTTCAAGAACACTTGATCAAGACCCCGTATGTCAAATCAGAAGATCAACTTGCTGACTTATTCACTAAAGCGTTAGGAGGGTCTAAAGTAAAGTCTATATGTGACAAGCTTGGAGCTTATGATATGTATGCTCCAGCTTAAGGGGGAGTGTTATGGAATATTATTTATAGCTTAGGAAACATAATAATCTCTCTTTATTCATAGGGATTTACTTTCTTTATTCCTAGATATTTCCTTTCCTTGTATTCTCCTCTCATCTATTATATAAAGGTTGTGTGAGGGTCTTGTATGTATCAGGCCATCTGTTTCTTCCTCTGATATTGTTTAACAGGCTGGGTGCCCTTGCCAAGGACTTCCCAATAGCCTTCTTTTGGGCCACCTCCTTAGCTGCCCTTTGTTTTTGTGGTGTTGACGGAGTCTTTAGTTTAGTGATAGGAAGGGGGCTTGGGGTCTTTGCATGCTTTTTTGGAGGAGTTAGATAAGATCCATAATCAACACAGAATAGCATTAAGTATACAGAACCAACTTGCAGGAAAGATAAATTCTTTATCAAACCCCAACTGTTGCCATCATCTCGAAAGGTATTGACTCTCGGTGGGCCTGTAGGGCAAGTCCTCTTATGTACTAACTGGGTCTTCGGTGGGGGCTTAAATAAGCCCAATACTTCAGAGGCAGGCTTGGGAGCTCCCGCTTCCAAGGACTTTTTAGTTGCCTTCGCAGTATGGGTCACCTTGGCTAGAAGGACTTAAAACTTCCAAGCGTCCACCAATGCATTAGCGACACTTTTACATCTCTTCATGTATTCCTTGGTGCAACTATTCATCCTTGCAAAGAAGAAAGAAAAAGTTAGGAACGGTTGAAGGCTTGAAAGTAAAAAAGGACAAAGTGCCTGCATGGAGCACAACTTTTTATATCTGGAGGGCCTCTACCTTGTTGAGCCTAAAAAGTAACCTTGAAAGACTCCACCAACCGCCTCTCTTGGCCCTATTCTCAGTTAGTTGGGTTCCTCACATTAGGGTAGCTCAAATGAGGCCTATGAATACCTACATACCTAAGGTAGGCTCGTCAATACAACTGCAAAAAGTTATTGTTCCTCACCATTGAGTCGATCCAGGAGACTAGCTCGATGTAGGAATGATAGCCCTTGGAGCCCTCGTACATGGGCAGTTACTGGATGATGACTAGTTGGGAGGCGTCAAAAAACTCGCATGGGAATCCCCATACCTGCCCCCTTTGGGGGGGGGGGAACCAGTTTTTTCACCCAACCCATGAATTCTTGCAGGAGACAAAGGCAAAATATTTGTTCTCTCCTCAGTTGGCAAGAGCAATGTGAGAAAAGCTGGAGTAATTGTTCAATTCCAACATGTAAAGTTGGAGGAACGCCTCCAGCAGGGTGGTCACCATCGCTAACTTGCAATAGACAGTGAACTCGTTGATGTGCACAAACAAGTTCGAGGTCAAATACGATGCTGGCACCTGATAGTGCTTGTAGAACTACTCCATCAGTGGATGGAGAAGAAAGCAGAGCCCTTCTTGAAACTTATTAATATATACCATCAGGATGTCCATCCTTTTATCACCACCCTCTAGGCCTCAATCCCTTAATGCCTGATCACTGGAGAAGGCCACCAAGACACCATTGGGCTAGTAGTATCACTGAAGGTTTGTCGTCAAGGTCCCCTTTTCATGTTGGGTAACAATCCTGTTAACGCCTTCACGTTAGGGAAGAACAACACCTTTGACTGATCAGCCTTGATGACGGCAACCTTGGAAGGGGACTTAAGAAGATGCCATATGGAAAAACTGTAGCATAACATGTCAGGGCTACCACTAGTGTAACATGGGTAATGGAGAAACGACCGACAATGGCCAAAATAGTAGGAAAACCCCATCTCGATTGAAAATACTATATTGAAAGTAAAAAACATTACATCGTTAAAGGAAAAAGAAAAGCTTGTTACTTGATCAAAGAACGCGTGATGGAAAAGTGGTCTAAAAAAGAATTTGGCAGTAAGAAAAGCAAACACCAAATAGGCAAAAACAAGGAGAAACACAATGCAATAAAATAGTAACACAGAGAAAGAAATGAGTGAAAAAAACCTACTGTATATATGGGAAAACTTGTAACCCTCGAATTACCTTTTTAAAACCATCGTTGTAATCATTGCATGTTTTTTCCCCGTTAAGAAGAGGACAAGTTGCCATAAATAGCCATCAAAAGTGGTCACATCTAATTACTCTGCTTAGATGCATTTAATACATGTTGCCTCAGCTCCCCTTCTCAACTATGAGGCCTACCACGTGTAACGACTATGTAGGATAAAAAGGACTGAAGACACCTTCTTTAAAAAGCTACCCAAAGAAACTTCACACCCTTAATAAAACAGTGATGCATAAGGCTTGCCTAAAACACCTGAGGGAAGGGATCACTCCTTGTTAAAGTAAAAAAGTATAGGAAAATGTAGGGCCTTAACCCACATTTTCCATAGAATGAGGAACCTATTGGTGGAAAATATACCCAATATGAGTCCCATAATGGCTGGATCACTGGAAAACCTATTATAAAGAGGTTCAGTAAGCTAATTAAAGGATTCTCGCTTGAGAAAGAGACATAATCCTAAAATTACAGGATTAGCTAGGATGATTCCTATCCTAGAACTATCTATTTGGATATTTCCTAGCTAAAAAAACCCCTCCAATTGCTAATCCTAAGGTAAGATATTTTGACTCTTAATTATCTTGCTCCTCTATGTTTTCTAGGAATTTAACTTGACCATCGGAGAGTTATCCTAGGGCTCTGAAGCTGTTTTTGTACGCAGGGTCCTCTCTCAAAGTTCACCACGCTTTTGGACTAGGCCTATAATATCCCTTCAACTATCAAGAATCAAATGAAATAGCCAAACTTTGAAATTAAAAAGGTATTCTTCAATTTAAGCAACTAGGCAATGATAGGAATGCAAGCCCCAAGGATCCTATTAATCATCCCACTTAAGCAGAAGAACATCAAGCACACTGACAAATACTCCCTCCGTCCCGTAATTTCTGCTCCATTTGGTATTGCACGTGGTTTTAGGCGAGCAGCGTTTTTACGCAAATCTTCCAAATTTGCCCCGACCTCTGCTCCTTGCCGGTCATCTATCCTCTATCCTTGCTATGCCGTCGAATGTCGAATTAGTGAGGAAGAGATGGATCGCAATCTCGTCCTCCCTCCGCCTCGCCGTCCTCGACGCCACCAGCTGCCAGTCACCCTCCCCAAAGTCGCCTGCCACCGGTAAGGCAAGCCCAAGTGGCCTTCTACCTCAGCGCCGCTAAAAGGGGAGAATCGAGGTCCTCGTTCTCCGTCAATCTCCCTCCGAAGCTAGCGAATTTCAGACACCCATTTGCCCAAGCCCGCGTCGATCTCCCTTCTTTCTCCTCCTTCCTCCTCTCTCCTCTCCTTCCTCTCTGCCTTCTTCAGATCCTAATCGAGTAGCAGATCTGGGCGGCCGATTGGCCATAGAAACGGCAGCCATGGTTCGTGCGTGGGTGGAGCGAGGGATCGAAGAAGAGGAAATCAAGGCGGTTTATGATTTTTTTTTCTTAAGTAAAAGAGTAAAGTAAAAAATAAAATAGGGGTAATGTGGTAAATTTATTATAAAAACTTGCTAAAAGGGGGAAATGGTTCAAAGATTTTGGGACATTTTTAGTTAAGGGACCAACTCGTTTCGAGGTGGTAAATTTATTATAAAAACTTGCTAAAAGGGGGAAATGGTTCAAAGATTTTGGGACATCCCAAAAAGGAAAATGGTGCAAAAATTTTGGGATGGAGGGAGTAATTTTTAACTTATCAACAACTCCCTTTAAAGAACTAGATTAAGAGAAAAATTAAAATAGTGTCTCAGAATTACTCTTTCAAAATAGAATTTAACATTCAGTTGAATATTTGTTGTCGAGCACCATTCTCGAAGATCAGATACACATACATATACACTTATTATAGAACAATCCTCACAAAAAATAGTAGACATCTATAGAGAATGGGTATATGATTACCAACATACAGATCAAGTTCTTGAAAATGAACAGATATTGGCAATTGAAGATTTTACATGAAGCTCCAAAACCTGGTCAGCATTTGTAATGCACTAGCTAAATAGATCGACAGGTTGACTTGATATTTAACTAAATTATAATTTAAATCCATAAGGTTATAATCATCTATTAATGATGTTCTTATCTAGTTCAACCAAAATTCCCACTTTTAGTTCGCAAAATGCCCCAAAACTCTTTCTTTTCACTTAAATTTTCTCTTCTCAAAAAAAGTGAAAAAAACCAAATTAGTCAAACCTAGCAAGGCCACAAAGTTACATATATCGCTCTCATTATCCATTCAATTGCAAAATTTTATTTTATTCCTCCAAAATTTCAAGAATATGGGAAATTTTTTTTTTTTTTTTAAGATCTAGAAACCACTTTACATAATTTTTTGTTTTTTTTTTCCATGGTTTATAATTCATAATTATTATGTGTTGTACTTGTGTCCTTAATCTTGCACGAAAGACCTTTCATGTGTTTATGTATGCCGATGTCTACATAGACTTAGTAAGCAAGGATGACTTTACTACACTTTGATCTCAGCCAAAAGGCCAAGAGAGAAAAACGATTGTTGTGCCCACACAAGAATCGGCTATCTTTCAATCCTGCTCTGCTACTGTTGCCAACAAAGAATCACCATATTGTAACATTGTTTTGGCATTTACACGTTGAAACAAAGAACCTACACGAAAGGTAAAACTACAATCTTCTGTGGGAATTGGGTATTAATGTAAGCCGATCAAAGACCAAGGTTTCCTGATCCTTCCAAATCCAATGCGAAAAGAATATCATTGTGATCTCTAATGTGTCAATACGGACCTAAAGAATGTGTATGAGTGTATCGCTTGCAGTGCTATGGAGGATCAAATGAACTCGAAACAACATGGTCGGCTCCATACCAGCTCATGCACCATTTACTGACCCTGCAAAAGAAACAGTAAGATTGCAGGAAAAACAAGTGAGATTGCTCTTCTCCACAATGTCCTATGCATGCTCCAGCCAGTGGAAGTTAGAGTTGAGGTTACCTGTGGAGGTGGTATAAGGTTGTGGCAAGTAGTGTCACATGGGTATGCGCAGTCAATCTCTTTGCTTACTCTTCTGCTGTAGTACCAATCACCCACGGCTTCTGCAATTGTCTGCAACATGGATAGGCAGCATGAGTTCTACTTAATATCAGATACCCCAAACCGCCACAAATCCAGCATATGTGTGTGCAACTCCTCGATGTCATTCTTGGTCTTTTTAAATCTCATCATATCTTCTTAAGGCCTAAACCCTTACCCCTCACTATGCAAGTGGCATTGTAAGGATCTACAACCACAGTATGGGGATACCCGAAACATACCATAAGTCAGAAAGTGACTGGCATCATCAAGTGCTTTACAAGCTTAAATTGCATGATACCTTGTCATGTATTGTGGGGGAATCATCCGCGAACCAAGTGTCCTGTGACTCGCTTTGGCAGTGAGCAAAGCATGAATTGATGAACATGCCCCCTCTTCGTGAATGCTTGTAGAAGCTTCTCAAAGCTACAAGCATGTCGTGCCTGAAACCTGGAAACAGCCGTATTATGTCCATGTCATTGTGTTAGACCTACTACTGGCAGCATATAGGAAAACAGGATGGTAAGTGACCTTGCAGTACTTCTATCTGACTTTCATCACAAGCACCTGGATCAAGCTTGCAATGACTCCAATGTCCATTTAAGTCTGCACTGGTTGGAACCAGGATATGATGAAACTATCAAAACAAGAAATTCCATTTGAGGTTATTTTCATGCAGTCAAATACAACAAAGATACAACAGATTTTTTTTCTTTTTTTTTGGAGGGGAGGGGAAATGGTGACAAACTTACTTGGTACACATCATAGGCTGAATTCAAAATGAAAAATGGGGTCGTAATGAAATTCAATGCATACTGAGGGAATATGCACTGCAGAAAAACCAGGTAGAAGTTAGAACCATAGAGATGGAGCAGGAATATGACTTTTGACTACCATTGTTAAAGGCCATACCATCTTTGGATTGTGCAAAGACTGGGCGCAATTTTGATCAAGATTTTGTTCAATGCCCTGTCATTTGTTTACATTATTATGGCTTAGTGTACCATTAATGTCTCAACCAGAGTAATACAACAGAAACCTTGGAAATCATTTATCTCAAAGACAATTCTTGAAATAGAAAAACCTATTGCACAGTGCTCAAGATTAGTGAGTCTTTAATTAGTCCAAGTAAGGGCAAACCATGTCGACAGTCTAATGCTAACTATAGTCAGCTCCATGTGTTTCTACAATAGATGCTAATTCAGCTACATTCTCAGGAACTGAACAACAACTAAGTTACTTTGGCACCAAGGTTTAATCTAATACCAGCACAAAGCGCTGATGCTGAAAACTTGCGCTGAATATACAATGATATGACATTCTCTCAAGAAATACAAAAGTAGTAACTGGTTCCTATAAAGGATGAGAAAGTAGGAAGGGATAACTTTATCATTTTACCATAATGATCACTTCTGTGAAGGACATACCTGTAGAGAAACTAAATCCCCATAGAAGGACCTCATAGTGTAGTTGGAACTTATGTCTCTTCTGCAAATTTAAAAACAAAATTTAAACAGTCATGCAAAATCAAGAAATGGAAGATGCAAAATATAAGGAGAGCACAAACTCACTCATCCATAAAGAACCCAGCATCACTCAAGCATTTAACTGCAGCATTACTCGGTAACATGTTGGCAAAGCTGTCGCAATGCAGGAAAACAGCTAGACCCCCAGCAGAGCAACCTGAAAGCAAAGCCTGCTGGCAGAGAACTCATTAAGCCTTTTCCCTAATCTAGATTTGTTTTAAGTTAGATACTTTAACGCGATATAGAAATCAGTTACAAGCCTTGTTGTTGTCTCATTCCCTACACGTGAAAAGGAGACCAAGGTGGACACAAATCTAGTACGGCAAAAGGGTCTTTACCTTGCGTGCGTTTCCCAAGCCTTTGGGTAAAAGGTCACGGATAATAGCTTCCCAGATTCTCTGTCCTCTGAAATAAAGCAACGATGTCTGTTCAGAGGCATGCAAGTGAAAGAAAGAAATTGAATCAGTTGAAACAGCGTTATTCATGACTTTGCCGCTACGGCAAGTCATTAATTCTTCTCAGCTCCTCACAGCACAAGTTTGTAACTTCATCAGCAACAGAGTTACCAAGAAAAGACAAACTGAGGCAGGGAAACGCATATGACACGGTTAATCTATTATATTATTATAAAGGGGGAAACAAATGAGTTTTATGTAATTGTACAACTTATTAGAGTCCAATTAAGCACCACGTCAACTTTTCCTTCATAAATGACAAAATTACCCCATATTATTATTGTAATCTAAAAAATATATATATATAAAATGTTCTTATCATTTGCTAGCCGTCACCATTAATTAATGAATTAATACATAAAACTAAATTTTTAACAAAATGAATAATTATGTATTAATTGAAATGAAAATGATTTTGAAGTTTTCATATTATTGTAAATATAAGCCTTATCATTTCTTCAATTTTAGATTTAATAGTTATCATAATAAGTTTTGAAAAAAAAAATGAGGATGCTTGTAAAGCTTCCAAATAGAAATATATAAATAAATAACTACAATCAATTTTAAAATAAAAATGATATCCTTAATTAGAAATATTTTAAAAATTGAAAATATAAAGATAAAAAAATGTACAAATAATGAAAAATAAATAAAAATATAATCATAAAAAAAAATAATTGAAGATAGTAAGTTGAAACGAACAATATATATAAAGATGTATTATATTATATTAATTGAAAAAGACAAGTAATGAAATAATTTATATGTTAAGGAGAAAATTTAAACAAAAATTAGAGTTTGGGTCTCAAAGTGTAATTAATCCTTTGATTTTAATATTAAAAAATGACTGTAGTAGGTAAGTGTAGGTTTCTTAAAACCTCAACGGGCTTTCAAGAGTTTTCTCAAATAAGAGTAAAGTGTAATTTAGCGTAATTCTCAGGGGATAAATTGTAACTCTCCGTTCAAACTTCTATGTTTTATTAAAATATAATGCAATATCATTTCTATGCCATCAATTAACTAATCTAATTTAATATATTTTTGATATTTTTATTTATTAAATTATATTTGAAAATTTTCTGTCCCTGAAGGGCATAAAACTAGTTAATTATAATGTTAATTACAATTTGTCCCTTAAGATTTAGTTCAAATTACACTTTGCCCCTCCTATTTAAAAAATATACACTTTACCCCCTACGCTTTTAATATAACCCAACAACTTCTAAAATTTTAATTTAGATTATACAGTTGTTATTTTCAAGTAATTTCAGTATGTATAGTATTTTTTTAATAATTAATTGATATTTAAAAAATATTATTTTAAAAATTAAAAAAAAATACAGAAAGAAAAAACTAATAATTTAAAAAGTCCATTAACTATAAAAAAAAATACCATACTGATTAAAATTACTGAAAGATGACTACCATAATATTTAAATTAAGATATCAGAAATTACTATTGGTCTGTATTAAAAAGGTGATTTGAACTTTGAGAGGGATAAAAATTACCCCATTGTAGAACCTGGCATCTCCAGCGAAAGAGCCTCCATCACAATATCTCAGCTTCACTCGGTTCCAGTTGTAAAAATCTTAATTAACACCAAAATTATAATAAGCTGATAAATATTAGCAATGAAATCAATATATGTAGAATTTAAATATTATTATATAAGTGCTATTAACAACCCCAGAATCAGATTCGGAATTAGGATCATATACATGTTCGAATTTTTCAGTACTTTCGCTTGAAATTTTTTGTCAATAGCCATTAAAATATGCATTCTTAGGCTAATCCAAGCTATATAAATTTACAGATTTACCGTTGAGGCAATACTTCAAATTTTAAAAATTACAATTACTCGCAAGTAGCGAGTTATTCAGAAGCAAATATCATTTAGAATTGATAGATTTTATAGCTCACAGAAAATTCAAAAGATGCATCATTAATAATTCTTGTCTATTATAAGTTATGAAAAAAGAGCAACCAAAGATAAACCATCTAGTAAATGTATTTGAGATCTTTATGGGACATAACATGACAAAATAATTGTAAAGCAGCTGTCCTCCAACTTCCCCTAAGACAGGCATGTGCATATGAAGCACATGCACGATACATCCATGGACCATATATGGTTTAGACTTTAGAAACCTAGAGATTTCAAGGCATCCCCTGTGGTTAGTTGTTACCCTGAGGAACCGCACGTGACTTGCCTCCTTTGATTCTTTGAACATCAATCTACGTCAAGCAAGGAACCTTCGGCCTCTCTCTAACTTTATGTATCGGGCTAAGGTTACCAACAACTTTTGATCCGAAAAATCCCTTACACAGCTACATATACACACGCTTTGAAAAATCTAACTCAAGCTGGACCAATGGTGGAACTTGCTAAGGTTTTCTTTGTAGGCCACTTTATAAAGTTACGTACGTTACATTAATTCTCAAAACATATCATGTATACTTAAAGAAAAATAGAATGTAATTATGGGGAATATTAACATCAATTACAGTTTTATGTTTAACAACGAAAATATATTCCTAGACGTAGAAAACACTTGAATTAACTTTTGAAAAATATTGTATGAGATAGTGAAGTACCTGACCCAACTTTTGAAAGACATTGTATGAGAAAGTAATTAAATGAGACATGAGTCAAACTCCTAACATTCTATTTTTCTTTGTGTCCCTTTACCGTTTTGTTAGAATGACTGAGGTTGAACAAATATAATCTTAAATTATATAGATAGTTTGGTTTCAGGCCAAACTGAAATCAAGTGAAGAACTGATAGTTTTTTATAATGAAGAACCAAATCATGAATTAAATTCCATTTTCACCTAAATCAAACCTAATTAATAGGTGTGGTTTGATCTAGTTGTCCGTTTCACTCAACCCATAGTTTACCCCTACTTGAAATCTCCTAGATTTTAAATTTTATTGAGTTGAATATTTAACAGTTTGAAGTATTTAGAAGAGTTCAAACACAAGTTTATGGTTGTCATTTATTTTTACAAGATTTCATAATTAATAGTCTTAAAGTCCATGATCCATCGCATTGCATCGAGCACTAATGAACATATCTAACCATTTCCATAGGAAAAATTACTTGATGTGTGTTTAATTAGACTCACATAAAAATCTTAATTAGTTGATCTACTTTAAATAGTTGAATATTCTAACTAGAAAAAATAATTCAATTTTAATTAGAGTGGTTGAAAATTTGTTGGTAGACAACCTATCTTACACAACTAAAAATGAATCAAGCGGCGAAAGCCAGTTTGAATCTAACTTAGCAAAGACATTTGTTTTTGTTAAAGAATTTAAAAAAAAATTACCAAAAAAAAAAGGAAAAAGAAAAAGACCCAACTAATGAATTATTAATCAATCTAGGTCGATGGTATCGACTGCCTAATTAATTAACTGCGGACAGCGGAAGAGCAACTGTTGGTTACCAAACTATTTCAAGTGTCAACCCTCGTCATTCTGTCTTATGACTCTTGTCTAGAGGAAATAGAAAAGAATCTTGCTTTTGTTCTGAGGACAATCGAGGAGCCAACCAAAAGAAAGGGGTAAACGGCGCTCGAACATTTTCGCACCGACAAATAAACCTCTTACCCATGGAAAAGAAAAGAAAAGATTCAATTAAGCCACTGGGAGTGGGAGATGCATGCATGTATGTCTGTCTATATATTATTTATCCCAAATTTTTTATGTCCTTCACTTTGCACTAATTAATCTATAATTTTTTATTTTTAACATTTTAGTGTATAAATAAAAAAAATTTATATGTGAATAATATATCAAAACCTACAGTTTCTAAATATATATATATTTTTAATTTTTTCTAACAACTAATAATATAAATGGATTCAAGTCAAATTATTTAAAAAAAGTCAAATAAAGTAAAAATAGTGAGATGAAGAAAGTACTTACTACTTAATTAGTTTAAGTTCTATGATCTATGTATTTTAAATAACAAATATATATACATAATTAAGTGGATATATGGGATAGGAATTGAAACCTGGGTTGAGGGAGGCGTTGTTGCTCAAAATGCCAGAGAAGACTTCAAATTTGGTCATGTAACGAGTTGAACCGCGCCTGGTTGTAGCTCTATCCAAGCACGACCTTATATCATTGCACCATCCGCCACCCTATACATACTAACCCAATTAACAATATCGTAACATCCATATTAATTCCAAAATTCGATCGACTTGTTGACTTTGGAAATACCCATTTGAATACTTATTAGAAAAATTAAACCAATAAATTGTTTTTGGGATTTTTTATTTTTTTATATAAAGATTCCCGGCATTTTTTAGTGTTTTGACTTCACACATATATACACGCATATATTGCTTTACATACTTGAATATCTACGGCGTCAACCGGCATCATGTTGCCTGCAAATCATTTCATGCTGGGATAGTGGCATACAGTCCTTAATCCACCCCTCCAAAATGTTAATTATGCAAATGCAGCTACGGATAAAGAGCCAAAAATGTCAAGCAAGCCACTCAATTAAGCAGGTTCGAACAAATTATCACCCAATTTACTATTTTTGTGGACACATCCACCACAAATGCCAATCACACCATCAGACAGTTAAGTTCCACTTTTTTTCCCAGTGTCTCGTTTTATTTAATCCTATGTAGCTTAGCATTTTCCAACAAAAACGACAGTAACTTGCTAAGAAAAGAACAGACTTATTAATTGCAAAGTTTGGCATATTAGGGAGAGAAAGACAACTGCAGCCACTGACATCAGAAAGCTGGGCAAACAGAGCCTCGAAGTCCCAGGTCCTAAGGTGGTCCAAAGTCGAGACAAAAAAAAGTGAACTGCAACTTGCTCACGCTAACATGCTCCTTGCAGTTGCACAACCCTCCAAAAATTATAAAGATTAGTGTTCCTAGTCTTACTACTTTACCAGCAATGGTTAAATGCACTTAAAGTCCCCAACCTTTATTTTCAATCCTCTTTGATCCCAAATTTTGAAAATATATTAATTCAGTTCACAGCCTTTTCAAAACATCCATTTCCATTCCTTTCCAACTGGTTTCGTTAAAGTTGACATAACATATCACATCAACACTAATTTGGTGCATAGTTAGTAATTTTTATGTCATTTGAACTTAATTAATGAGAAATTAAAATTAAAAAAAAAGCTTGAATTTTATCCACAATTGAGGACTATCAGGAATCGCAATTATGATATTTTAACAACATAAATATTAATGATTGTGACTGCCAGTGGTTGCTAGCAACAGAAGAAATCCGTTTTTGTTTTCCTTCTCCTTTTTCCTTTTTTCCTTTTTCTAACTAAGCTCCCATGGTATGGAAATTATTGACTATTTTATGTTGTTAAAATCTCATAATTGCGATTCCTGATAGTCCTCAATTGTGACTACCAGTGGTTGCTAGCAACAGAAGAAATCCGTTTTTGTTTTCCTTTTCCTTTTTCCTTTTTCCTTTTTCTAACTAAGCTCCCATGGTATGGAAATTATTGGCTATTTTATGTTGTTAAAATCTCATAATTGCGATTCCTGATAGTCCTCAATTGTGACTACCAGTGGTTGCTAGCAACAGAAGAAATCCGTTTTTGTTTCCCTTTTCCTTTTTCCTTTTTCTAACTAAGCTCCCATGGTATGGAAATTATTGGCTATGCACCAAAGGACGCTAAAATGGAATTTTCCATCAACTGTTATGGAATTCTTTTAAAAACATACCGCATCATAACCGCAATGGGATGTTTTTTAAAAATCAGGGACCAAATTGATAAATAAACCACTCATGTTTTTCACTCATATAAATTGCTATTATTTTTAAATCACCCACTGGTCGTCAAATCTGTAGAATATTTTGTTAAAAATGCGACATATATATTCCTCCTTTCTTCTGTCATGCTACTAAAATAAATAAAAAAGCGACATTAATCAAATCATCCCCAACAAGTCTCTTACCAAGATCTCCTCGTCCTCTTTGATCTTCAACGGTGATGGCACAATCGGGTAGTAGTCGAGGATGTACGTGACTTTGGGATTCAACAAAAGATACTCTGCTAAATGAATATGGTCAAGCAGTGGTAATTTGGGATGCGATGACGATAGATCATGATCTTTCTTTCTCGGCTTCCCTTCTATTCGATTCGAGCAACGTAGCACAATCAAAGCAAACAATGGGTTGGATATCTCTAGCGGTCAGTAGGGGCAACAAGCGGTAGCGGAAGAACCCATAGTGACTTGGGTTGGCAAGGAATGAAATTATTTTAGAACGGACATAGCCTACATGGATTTATTAAACTACTTAAGGGTGCCTTTTTTTTTTCCAAAAGAAAATATATGGGTTTTCTATTGAGAAAGTGATTTAACCAACTCTGATAACGCCAATGATTTATTTGAGCAGAAAATAACAATCGTGGCTGATTGTGACCCAATCATAAAACAATAATGGTTTATTTGTCAGTTTTGGTTGCTATCAGACGAGTAAGCCGGTCATTCGGAAAACAACTTTCGATGTCTAGCCAGTCTCCGTCAAAAAGCCATATGGTCCAGGACCATTTCCCTCCAAAAGCTTCCCTTTCGTTTACCCGTTTAACCTCCACAATGACGTGGCCAAGTATTACTGGCTAATTGTAACGCCCGACCTTATTTACTTCTGAGGCAAATACTAATAACAGCCACCTCTATTCGCCAGCAGCATTCAACGATAACTAGAAAGTGGGATTGTTACTTTAACGTATTTTAGGTTTTGCCTTAACTACATAGGTAGGTTATCTTTACCCATAATTAAAGTTAGAATTCAAAAACTTTAATAAAAAATGTTATTACAAATGCGTTACCAATAAAAAAAAACTTATGTACTTTGCTAGTTATTGTCACTCGACATCGATTCAAAAGACACTGTCAAACGTAGACTTGCCCTCCAAAGAAAGAATAGGATAAGAATAAGAATAAGAATAAGAATATGTTCATCTCATTTATCTTCTAGTACCCGGTTGCTTTATGTACTATAATATGATAACTTTGAGTAACCGAAAAAAAATATATATATGATAACTTGTAATAACAAAAAGGCTTTCAAATTAATTGAGAAAAAAATAAAAAGCAAATTTTCCTTATTTACTTTGAGAGCTGAAATTATACGATATAAATGGTAAAAATTAAGATTACCTCGAATTGTAGAAGCCAATTCCGCGCGCCGGCGCCGAATCCTCTGTCCAGATGATACGCTGGCAAGCTTCCATCCAGGCAAACTGTTCGGTTTTCCAAAACCAGTAGAAATGCAATAAACCAAAGCAGCCGCATTAAAAAAAAAACTTTGACAAAATTAAACACGAAGTAATTAAGAGCCAGAAAACTCGCTTGCTCTATTCAAAATTTTCAGGAGCTTACAGGCGCCGGAGGCTGCAGCGTTTCGCACCAGAGTCATACCAACCAGGGGGCCGCTCTCCGTCTCTCCACCGCACCGTCTCACGACGACGAGCAACATCAGTAAACTCAACATCCTCAGATTGGCGGCCAGGGTCCTCATCTCGAGAAACCTCTACTTCTAGTCCGAAAGGAAGAATAGATTAACAGAGAAACAGAGAGAACATGAACATCTATAGCCCTCTCATCCACGTCGGAGAATCGGAGACTAAAGGAAAACGAAAGCAAGAGAAGAGAATTACGAACGCAGGTACAAAAGAGAAGCAGTGGTCGGAAAACGACGCCGTAGATAAGGAACTGAGAACCCGGGGAGAACGAAAAGAGCAAACTGGAAAACAGACGAATATAGAAAAGAAAACGACGAGGAGACGAAGAAATGAGAAGAGCGAGTGGGGCCTGGCCGGGGGATGGTTTGGTCACTCAGGAGTCATGAAGGCTGAGAGCCTGACGCTGGGGGACTTAAATAAAATGAGAAAGTTATAAAAATCTTCATTTATTTTGGACTAATGTACATCTTGCTCTTGTTTTTTAAAATTTACATTTTATTCTTATTTTTTTACACTATCCAAAATAATTTTTAAAATTTTAATTGAAAATATCATCTACAGAGAGAAAATTTAAAATGTATATTAAAAAGATTGAAATTACTAAAAAATACATTATCATAAAGTCTACATTAAAATTTTAGAAATTGTTATAATACATTTTAAAAGAATTAAAGGATAAAACAATATTTGTTATTTTCAAAACCTAGCCCCCTAGCATTTTTTCTCTCATCCAATTTATTTCCTTATGTCATCTCCCCCATCTTTCTTTGCTATTTCCAGTCAAGTCTAGATTTGGGTGGTTCTCTTTCAATTATTTTTATTGCTTAACTAGTTTTATCTGATGTTATATATTGGATTTTATGGTGGATACAATCTCTTTTAAATCTTGGTGTCCAAAAGTGATTTGAGGTCCTCACAGGGTAAATCTTCAATTAAAGACGAGTAATGATAGATCTAAGTTTTCTCTTAGGTTTACTGAAATCTCAGCTTTATTCCAGTGTCCCAATGTTTGACAACAAATATAGAAGTGATGGCATAGAATAAAATCAGTTTTTATTTTTTTAGCTTTTATAGATAATTTTTTTTATTTTTATAGATAATTTTGTTCAGGCTTATGATCTCTGGTTGGTTTTTGCACTACTTAGTTATTATTTGTTTAGACTAGGTTTTGTTCCATTTATTTATAAGTTTTATACTCCAGATTTATTCTGACTTACTTAGAAAGAACGACTTGATTTGATTTTTTGTCTTTCATTCGGTGTCGCAGGAACAAGTATCCTTTTTGTGAACAATTTTATGTTTCTATTGTTTCTCAGAGTCTTATGTCATTGTTGGTTTGTAAAATACCGTTTGACTTACTTTTAATTGGAATGAAACATCTTATGTAAAAAAAAAAACTAAATGATAAAATATAGATTTAAAAAATAAGATGGACAAAGGTAAATGTTAAGTAGAGGTGAGTATTATTTGGACAAAACAAAAAAAAAACTGAAAAGAGCAATTATATTCGAATAAAATAGTTCGGTTTCTTTTTCTAGTTTGATCGGTTCAAATCAAAACTGAATTTTATATTCGATTATCGAATTAGTTATTAGATCAACAGTTAAAACCGAATAAATTGAATAAACTGAATAGTAATAAATATTTTACCATTATTTACAATGACTCTACATATATAAAATTATTTTCTACTAATTTTTACCATTATCCATATTGATCCTACATATATAAAATCATTTTCTATTAGTTTTGGACAATATGTTGTCTATCTTGCTTTACTTTTGGATATGAGAGGTGAAAATTTTAACATATATCTTATTTTGTTCATTTACTATGTGTCTAGGTCTTAGGAAAAAAAAAACTGAATAAACAGAACAAAATAAATTGAAATATAATTTGGACTGTTCGAATCAGTTCTGACATATAATTTGGATAATTTAGATATATTTTATAAAAACTGAAATTCAATAGAATTATTATATTTGGATTAGTTCCAAACTTAACTAATCAATACTCACCCCTACTGTTAAGTGAAACCAGATATATATTTTTGTAACTTTTCCAAATAAAATAGGATCGGAGGGGAAAAGGAAACTGAGAAAGGGAAAGGTTTGAAGGGGTAGCGAATGAAGGACGCAAAAGGTCGGGTAGGGGGTGCTTTTTTCGGCTTGGTTGAAATTTTGGGTTTTATGGTCAGTTACAGTTAGGTCCTTAACCACTGGGGACAGCTCCGGTTGGTGCTGTCTGTTGAATTACGTGATCAACCTGTCCGTCACACCCGGTTTCCCCGGTTTCCATGTTTAATTATTTGCATGATCACTTTGGATTTGTTTGACTCCCACTTCGATTTACCATGTACCTCTAATTTGTGCCTTAATTTACAGAAACTTACATATTATACTATATTCTAAAGGAGGGATGGATTTTACTGTTCATCTAAGTAGATGAACAGTGTGTATATATATTGGCTTTTGTCCTTTTTTTTCGTCCTTTTTCGGATTTGATTTGCTCATTTATTAGTTTGATCCTCTTTTAGCAAGGAACTCACCTTTGTGAGGACCAATGTTGCAATTTTTGCAGTTTTAACTCTGTTTCACGTTTATTTCAACAGTTGCAGTCCCAAATTTTCTAAGTTTTCCATTTTAGGCCTTAAGTTGCATCCGTGTTACATTTTGGTCCCTGAATTTTATAATTATTTAATTAGATCTTCTATTTGCTCTTTTGATCCCTAACCTTTTTTTTTGTTGTTTTATGTACTATCTTTTAAACTAAAACATTAGTTACCATAGTTTGTTTATTTTTTAGTTAAATTATTTTTGAATTTATTAAATCAATTATTAAACATTTAGTAGATAAAATTTTTCCATTTTTTATCTTGGTCCAAATTTTTTTATTATCTTTCTTTATTATTTTTTTAACTGATTTTTCTTTATTATTGCTTTTTGAAATGAAACTTTAATAATTATAATTTGCCTATTTTCTGAAATGAAACCATTAATTGATTGACATAAGTTAAATACAGTTTTGTGTTTTGGTTCTTTTGTTTCATTATTGATGATTAAATTTTTCTGCATCAATTATTTACTTTAAGGTCTATAGTTTACTAAAATAATTGTTAATAATTGCTGAAATTTAAAGTAAAATTTTCTAGATAATTTTTTTGTTGATTTTAAAAATTTGAGTTTGAATTAATAGAAGATGAAAAATTTTAGTGAATTGTTTTTAATAACAAAGAAAATATATATAGATTCAAAGTACACACAATTTTTTGTTTCACAGTATTATGTTTTGATTATAACTAATAATTTTAATGATAATAATATAATATAAAAAGAACCCAACTCAAAATTAAAATAAAGCAAAATTTTAGTTGATTAATGTGAATTTATGTGTGAAGTTTTTTTAATTACTTATAATAAAAATTTATTTTATTAGAAAATTTATCGAATTAAATCCCGGAACAACGTGTGGGTCATCAAAACCTCGTGTCATCTATTAAAAAAACTTATGCCAAATCTAGAATGCAAGGATTAGAATAATTTTGTGTGTTCCAAACTAGTCATTGGTTATCTGGAAAATTAAACTTGCAAATTATTTTTTGTGACGTCTTGTGTTCCTAACTAGTTTATGGCCAGTTATACAATATTTTGAGTTTAAAGATGAAAGTGCAATATTAAACACATTTAAGACCTTTCATGTGCACTTTACTCGTTTAGTTTAATATGTATCACTTAAAGTTGGAACGATAAATGTTCATTTGGTTTATCATAAAATATTAAACAAGTGACACGAAGTTAATTCGTTCCTATTTTGTATTTTCATTTTGTTTTGCTAGCGAGTATATATATATATATATATATGAGCAGTTGGTGATAATATTAATGAACGCATTATAATAAAATGGGAAGTAGTTGTTGCTAACTTTTGCTTCGAAGATAAGAATAATAAAAACCTGGTATTTTTTTTTTACCATTTCAGTAGTAGTGTACAAAATACCAACTCATAAATAGGAAAATTTGGTGGAATATGGATGACTCCCTTGTTCTTATTCGTGGCAAGCCACCAAATAGCTAAGACTCAGATCGGGTGCGCGGCGTCTATCTCACCTTGATTACCAACCCCACATGCATGTACCTATAATAATAATGTTGTTCATTATATTATAAACTACTTTATCTGTCTTATGAATGAAGCATTTTGTTAGCACAAAAACTAAGATGTGTATAATTTATATTATTTTTTTATTTTTACTCATAAACTTAATTTTTTTTTACAAAAAAAAAGTAGATTTTATATAGTAAGAGTTCAGATAAAGATTTAAATTTTTTTTTTAGGTTTGTATAATTATAATGAAAGTTTAATTAAGAGTAGTAATTTAAATTAGATGTTAAAAACTTCATTAAAAAAACGATTCAACATTTCTAGGATAGCAAAAATAAAAAAAATTAGGAATTCAACCATAAATAAACACGGATGCAATTACTTCTCTTGCGCATAATTAACGCATTTAGTTGTGTATTTTTTTTAATTTAGAAAACAATTACAATTTATATAAGGGTATGATAATATTTCTTACGGTTAATGAACATTCAAATTTTATTTTTTTCTCTTTGTAAGTTGAACTTATTTTATTCAAGAAGAAAAAACTACTAATTTTAAATTATTTACTTACTGTAAAAAAATTATTATACATTTTAAATTTATTGGAACTCAATTATTGAATATTTAAATTATGGACATTGTACTCTTTTTTATTTGTCAATAATGTATTTGTTCATGAATTTTTTTTAGACTTGTGTTAATTATTTTATTGATTATATTGATGTATACTATATTAAAGTTTGAATTTTACTTATATTGTATTAATAATTATATTGTACCATTGCTATAACACTTAAATTTTACTTAAGTTTATAATATAATTGGTCTTTTACATAAATTGTATTATTTAGACAAGAAATTTTAAGCATTTGCTATGATCTTACGATCCTAATAAAAAAATGATCCTGGGTAGAATCCCAATCTTAACAACCTTGGTTGAATCAATACTCCTAAACTATCTCTGATGTTGCACGGATGGTTCTCCAACAGAATTCTTCATCAATTGCTAATGGAAATCTAGGGAAATTTACATAGTTTGTCATTGGGCTTTGTTTTGGGCTACGTTTTCCATACCAAAATATTTCTCAATATTTAAAACTATAAAAACCATTCCATGGTAAGTGAAAATATTACTATAATATAATGCAAACTTATCAAGGTGATAAAGTGTGAGGGGTGCATTTTATTGCAATTAGCCTCGTTTCTTCTTATATGAAGGCGAAAAAATAATCTTTAAATATTATTATTATAAAGGATGAAATAAAATAGAAAATTAAATCAAGAAAAATGAAACAATTTTTGAATAATAATTATCATAAAAGATATTGGAATTCTTTTATGCGAAGAAAAATTAATTACGATAAAATCAAATTATAAGTTTAAATAGTTTCTCAATTTATTTATTTAATCATTTTTAAGTTCTATTGAAACATATTATTTTAAAAGGTCATTATTTCAGTGTCTTATCATCTTCTTTTCTAAATTGTACAATAAAAAAGTTAATCAATGTTTCAAAATTTGGAATATCAATCATTTTCAATTTTTTCTAATTAGTAACTTTTATATTTTTATTTTAGAGAATAAAATATAAAAAATTAGAAAGCTTTTATGATTTGAAAAATGTATTTCAAGTTCAAGTAAGTTTAAGATATATTCAGTTAATATGAAATACATAAACTATAGTAAAATTCTGGGAAAAAATTAAAAAGGAAAATAGTGCTATTTGAAAAAAGGAAATGAAATTGATGAATGTCGAAGCCATGGATGGGGATTTTGTACTTGGAAAAGATGTCTGTTTTTGGTCTTATTCTTTACCTCTATTTTCTTACTAATTAATAAACAAAAAGTGAATATCATTGTACATTTTCCTCGACTTAACAACCTCTTGGACATATTATAATGTCTGTCATGGGAGTTGAAATTTTAACAGCACCAAGATGTTTTCCTCGACTCAACAACTTGTTGGATATTTTAAGCGAATACAAATAGTACTTTTTCCAAGTTACATTTTTAAACTTACATGCTATTGGTGTTGTTCAACATAAAAGTTGTTGCAAATGCTTACATGGCATTTGTTTCTTAGCATACTTGTGTGTTACTTCATCTTTCACAATGATTTTTATGAAAATAAATAAAAAGTTACATAAATTGTATGATTACTAAATTAAGGCCTAATTTCCTATTTGACTCTGTACTAGTGACTTGGTCATTCTCCCCAAAATTTTTTAGGGTCACAATCGAGCTTTGAACTCTAATGACTGGGACACTTTTGCTTCATTTACTTAACTTCTGTTTATTTAAAAAGGAAAAAAAAAACAACGTAATTGCTACTTATGTTACCTAATTTTTATCTTTTGCACCCTAATATTTTGTCTATTCACTTTTTAGTAAGTTTTACTAACCTAAATGACAAATATGCCCCATTTCCAATTCTTAACATGACTAGTTGGGTTACGGGGTTGTGAGATCAAGGAAGCGAGGACAGCGGTGATGAGGAATGGCAACGGCATGCGATGAGGTCAACTAGTACAAAAGAGGTGGGTGAGGAAGCTTGATCGTTCAATTTAGGGCATGGGTAGGAAAGAACGAGCAGGTGAAGCATCATGATAGGGAACTGTTGCCCTCCCCTACTTCTAGTTGCTCGATCACAACCATTACTTGCCATCTTTTATTCTAATCCGAGGTCAGCTCAAGAAGATGGAAATTTAGGTCTGGCGATCGAAGACGAAATCGAAGATGAAGGCCGAGACAAAATTAAAGACGAAGGCCACGAAAAAATCAAAGACGAAGGCCGAGTTGAAATTGAAACCAAAGGCTGAGATAAAATTAGGGATGAAATTGACGGCTGTGATAGAATCTAAGATGGAATCAAGGCGTCATGGGTTAGTCTAGAGCAATCTGGTTTCATCATCGAGGTTAGAAAGACTACTAGTGATGGTGGAACAACATATGGACGGGGCGGTCAAGGACTTGAGTAGTAAGAGACAAAGTTCTAGGTGCAAAATGATTGAAATATAAAGCTTATATGATTATGTTTAATTGGAGTTTAAGTCCCAAAGTTATTTTTTTTTGTACAATTAAAGGCTTAAAATTTTAAATTGTACAATTAGATGCAATTATGTTACATAACTAATTGTAAATATCTAAGTTACTGAGTTAACATAGCAAAGTGTCCTGGTCATTAAAGTTAAAGGCTCGATTATAACCCCTTAAAAGTCTAGGGAAGCGAATGAATTATACTAAAGGACATATGTCCATGACCATAGGTACTTAGTTAATCCTAAAACTATTGATTTTGCTATCTGGTAGATAGGATACACACATGGTTGTAAATGAAGTTTTCTTTCTAACATGTCAGCAAAAAAGAGGACTAAGAGGGTTGTCGGCTTAGACATTTTAGGACTTCTTTGGCAAATAGAGGAATTCTATGACTAACTTGATTAAACTTAAAATGTTTTAAATCTCATAAATGACAAGGGAAAACAACCCCTCAAGCCATAGCCCCTAATCTTTATTCTCCTTTTGCATTTGATCCCTAACCTTCAAGTAATTCCATCAATGCCCTTAACCTTTGAAAAATGTTCCATATTCATCTCTTTTATGTTTTTTTGACAAAAAAGTTAAATGTGATGGATTCAATCCCAATTTTTTGGAGAAATAACACTTTTTATCCTCATTCTTTATTTTTTATGAGGAAAGGACATTTTCAAACTAGGACCTTAAAGTGGAAAAAGAAGACACAGTGAAATAGAAATAAGAACAGAAATAAAATGAAAAAGAAAAATGAAAAAAATAAATGAAAAAAAAAAGCTTAAAGCAAAGGGTCAAGGAAAACTGGAAAAGAAAAAATGAACAAAAAAACTAGGACAGGAAACATTAAGTGTTTAGCCAATCAAACCCACGCTGCCTCATTTCCATATGTTAACTACTCCACCAAATATGAAGATTTATCTAACCCATTAGAACTTATTATTTCATTTTACGATTTAAGCCTAAAGATTTACTAACTTTATTTTGGCTCCATGTAGGTAGACTCAGGTTGAATTCAATTACTAAACAATACCAAAAAAAGTTTAACTAGATAATACTTATCTCAAACTAAAACTTCTTTAATTAAATGATTCAAAGTTCAAATGTCATTGCAAGCTTAAGTTCACACATCTGTCTCATTATTATTATTATTATTATTATTATTATTATTATTATTATTTTGTATGTTTTAAAATTGGCCTAAAACCCCTTTTATCCCTCAATTTTTCCCTACTTAGACCGTTTACCCTCTGAATTTTAACTTGGGTTCACTCGCCTTTCAAATTTTGAAAGTTAATACCTTTTACCCCTTTAACCTATTTACATGGCTATTTAGGTTATGTGAAGACCGAAATGAAAATAAAACAGAAAATGATGGACTAACTAGACATTTTCCCAAGTAATTCTCCAGTTCTGTGAAACAAGTTTAATATTAGAATTAAATGAATCATATATTTTAGTGTAGAACGCTGATTGGATTGCGTAAATTATACAGAGTTAGTGGTTCCCTAAATTACTCGAATCTAGAAGATTAAAGCAGATAATCGAAATAATGTAAAAAATGAGCTGAATGGCCAGTTAGTCCTTCATCTTTTATTTTATCTTCGTTTTAATCCTCATATAATTTAAATAGATATTTAAGTAGGTTGAGGAGATAAAAGATACCAATTTTCAAAGTTTGAGGGGTTTCAATTAGTAAAATGTTTGAGTTGGCAAGGTGTAGGGATGAAAAGGCCTTTATGTGTCTTAAAATTTATGCCACCTTCCATAGTTAGGCACCTTTTTTCAAATGTATATTTCACACTATATTGAACATATACATACTCATTATCATAATCAAAGGATATTATTACCTATCAAAGGGTAATTTTGGATAAACATATGGCAAAATTACCAAAATCCTCCTAAGATTTGGTCGAACCTACAATTTTGTCCCTATCCCCCTGTAAAGTTACCACCTTTACCATAAAAAAAATATATATATCTGATTTTTCCATCCTACATTTCTTCCATAAAAACTTTGCCCTTTTACTACTAAAATCTATTCAAATCTAACCAATTAATCTAAAAAAAAAATTAACAAAAAACTCAAGATAAATCTAAATCCATTTTTTCTTTTCGTAGAGTTATCCGGGCACTCATTCAAGTCGACCTTCTCCAATGACGGCTTAACCAGGCTTCAATCTTGAGGCTTGCAACTTTGTTCGCAAGGCATCAACTCTAGCACTGACATCAAAGAACGAAGATCATCCATATGGAGGCAGTGGAAACATCCTAGATATCGTCTTCTTGGATGATGAGTTATGGTAAGTTAAGATGGCGATGTCATAAGCACTGTCATGCCTAAAACTAGCCCTAGTCACGCCTTCCCATGCATTCAAGCATTTCTTAGCTAAATTCAAACATTCATCATTATTGAGGTCGCTTTGGACAAATAACCAAGGACACTAAGGCAAAACTAACACTAATTCTTGATTTTGATTCCAAAAATAGCATAAATTAACTAGGCTAGTTAGAGTAGCCTGTTTTGTGCCAATTTTTGAAGTTTAGCTAGTTTTGAATTATTTTATAAGGAAAAAATAGTTTAGGCAACAAACACCACATAGATAAATTACATTCAAGCTCATTTGAGCCACACTACAAAAAGATTTAGCACACACTCGAATAGGCCTACCAGTGGCCACCCTCGCCTACAAGCTTAAGTGCACACACATAGCACCCATACACCAACTTAACCATACTTATGTACACCCTCAAGATCAACCCTTAACACTCATAGGCACTACAACAAACCCTTAATCCAACTAGTTCCCACAAACATAACAGCTTAGTACCTGTAAGCAAAGCATAAACTAACCTTGACACTACCTCATATTGAGCATTAACTTGGTAAACCACTGTTAGAGTTAGAAGGTACCTGGAAGCTACAACACACACATAAACTTCCAAAGTTAATTAACAAAGCTTTTCCCAGAAAGAAACATAGACAGGGTGTGAGTTTTTTAACTCAGTAAGGATCAATACAGCTTACAAACCTACTTAGTCCATACAAGCACAACATATCAACTTCTCTCAACTCCCTGCAAGTGTGTGTGCGCGCATGCACATAAACATGTAAGGTCAGCACATGCATCCAAAACAATAAAGCACACATAACACACACACTACAACACCAACTACATTAAGCAGCCTTTAGGGCCTAGCAAGCATTTCCTAAGTCTACATCTATTTTAATTAACCAAATTAGTGAAACTAAACCTAAGTCATAAAACACCATATTCTAGAATTGTGTTGGCCTAACTCAAAACAGAATCCTAATGTTTGTCCTAACATATCTAGCTAAAAAACACTTAGATACTTGAAGGTAATCCTTAGCCTCTAACCAACTTTTAGGCTTACTTGGCCTTAAGCTATCACCTAAGGCCTGTACTTTCACTTGAACCATAAGTCCAGCTTCTGATTCTAAGTGAAACCATAACATATTGACCATTACCACAATAACGCTTTAGCAACAACCTCCTAAAGCTCTTTAGCCTTAATTTCCTTATTCCTTGAAGCCGAAGCAACCTCTTGATTGCTTGCCTCAAATTTTCACTTCCTTCCATCTTCCATTTAAATTTATACTAAGATTCACCAAGAATTGGCTAGAAGCCTTTATTCTAACCAAAATGGTTGTTGGAACCTGATCCAAGTTGGTTGTTAGAAGTGAAGACATGTATTCTTCTAGCCAAAGACATGTGGCATCAAAAGTGTTAAAATGTTAACTTGGGTAAACCTCCCTCTTTGCATGATTCAAGGCAACCTATGTCTTCCCTAGTTACTAAATTTCATCACTTGGTAAACTTTTCGATTAAGTCAATTGAGTCCTTGAACAAGATTTTGTTCCAAAACTATGAAGTGACCTCATTGCCCATATTTTTCCTATACCCAGTTAGAACAAAACCTCATAATCTTCACTTCAAACCTCCAAACTTTTTTTTTTAAGTTTTGACCTTCTAAAACCTTGCTCCCTAAGTCATTTTCCTCCATTTCTCTTCTAGCCAGAGGCCTATGTAAATTAAAGGTATGATAATTCTCCTTGCTTAATAAATTTGGTCCTCCAAATTTTCTAGTAATCTTAGGAACAAACTTAGGTACTTTTTAAGCATTTTTGCTTTTGTCTCCCAAGTTGCTTCTTCTTCTGTATGGTTGGTCCATAGGAACTTAACCATTTTAATCCACTTACTTCTTAGTTTTCTAGCGTCCTTAGGTAATACTCTTAGTGGTTTTTCTTCATATGTAAGGTTTAGGTCTATAGGAACACTAGTTGTTAATACTACTTGCTTGAGGTTAGAAAGGTGCCTCTTTAGCATACTTACATGAAATGTATCACGTATATGTCCTAAATCGGGGGGTACGTCTTGTTTGTATGCCACTCATTCTTGCAAGTATTTGATATGGTCTAATATATCTTGAGGCTAATTTGCCCTTCTTCCCAAATCTAACCACTCCTTTCATTACTGAAACTTTTAGCCACACAAAGTCATCAACCTAAAACTCTAGATCTCTCCCTCTTTTCAGGTTGGCATAGGCTTCTTCCCTATTGTTGGTTGCCTTGATCAGTTCTTGGATCATTTTCATCTTTTTTATGGTTTTACATATGAGCTTTACCTGGTCTCTAAATTAGCACTGGGCTCATGGCAACAATAAAGAATGATACAGTTTCTACCATATAAGGCTTCATATGGAGCCATTTTGAGCACTGCCTACAACTATTGTTATAAGAGAACTTTATCAAAGGCAAATATTGGTCTCATTCTCCTTGAAAATCTATAACACAACACTCTAACATGTCCTCCAGCAATTGAATAGTTCTCTCAATTTGCCCATCAGTTTGGGGGTGGTAAACTAAATTAAGTTTCAATTAGGTGCCTTGTGAAGATTTCAGGATCTCATGATAACACATTCTTATGTTATCTACTCATGTATATCCCACATGCATATTTGTCCAATTGAATTCAACATGAATATAAGCATGTATCATTCTAATTTCTTTAACATATTTTGTGCATTTTATATAGCATGTCAATTTTACATACTTATTGTGTCAAACAAATCCTAGCATGCTACTAAGAACATTCATGTAAATAATAAATAAATCCTAGCATGCTACTAAACTAAGAAAGAATGTGTACCTTCCTTCTTGGTTATGTGTGGTGAAAAAAAAGAAGAACTTGATCTTGGAGGAGCACCTTGAGGCTTGAATTGAGATGAACAATCTCAATATAAATCCACCCACAATTCTCTAGAAAATTGTCTAATATTTCGGCTATTTAAAGGAATGGAAGAAGGAAACTTTTCTCTCAAGAAAATGGAGCAAATGGAGTGCCAAAGAATGCTTGAAATGGCTGGCCACTTTAGGCTATTTATAGATGACCAAAAGGCACACCTTTACACCAAGCAAGGTATCCTTTAAGCCAAAGAACATTTCTTTTGGCCAAGGGTCATCTGGCGAAAATACATGTCTCTTTGGCCAAGGAACACTTCCTTTGGCCTAAGAGGCATGTCCTTTTGGCCAAGAGACATGTCTTGGCCGAAATGATGTGTCTCCTTGGCCAAGAAACATGTCTTTTCTAGCCAATGCCGAAAATACATGTCCCTTAAGGCCAAAGGACATCACTATTGGTGCTATAACCACCTCAACCACCCCATGGCCGAATATACATGTCTCTTAAGGTCAAAGGACATCACTCTTGGTGCTATAACCACCCCATGGCCGAATATACATATCTATTCACTCAAGGAACACTTCCTTTGGATGAAAAGACATGTTCCTTTAGCCACGAGTTATTTCTTTTGATGAAGAGACATACCTTTACACAAAAGATATGTCTCTTGGTGGTTTTGAGCTAAAAGCAAGGTGAGCTGGCACAAAGCTAGCTCACTATACTACTTATGCACCATTGAGCTCCTTTGAGCTCCAACCAAGCACCATGAACTGAGATTCAGCTCCTGGAGCTGACCTTGAGCTGGAGTTAGCTGCTTTCAGCTGAAGTGAACTAAAGTCCAACTATATTCAGCTACCAAAAGCTGAAGTGAATTGACTTAAGCTAACTTGAGCTGAAGTCCAACTACTTTGAGCTACTTATAGCTGAAGTGAGCTAACTTGAGCTGAAGTCCAGCTACATTCAGCTACTAGAAGCTGAAGTGAGCTGACTTGAACTAACTTGAGCTAACTTGAGCTAAGGGGAGCTACTTCTAGTTGCCTTAGATAGCTGTTCAAGCTAGAGTTAGCTCAATGAGCTCAAATCCTATCTTAAAAGGATCTTGGTGCGCCAAGAATTCCAACAGCTTGTGCATAGTGTAAAGATTTCCAAAAAATATAGACAAATATGGGGTCTCTATATGATACCATATCATCAAGAATACCATGTAACCTCAAAATTTCTTTGATGTACAGTTTTGCTAGCCTATCCAAAGGATTAGTAAAGTCAATAGGTAAAAAATAAGCTAACTTAGTTAAGCCATCTATAATGACCCATATGACATCATGCTTTCTTTTGTTCATTGGCATTCTAACTAGAAAATCCATGGCTATGAACCCTCATTTCCTTTTTTGTATAGTTTACCTCCAGGTTTCTAGTGTTGTACCTTAACTTGTTAACAAGTTAGACATTTTAACACAAAGGCACTAAGGTTTTGTTTCATGTAAGGCCATAAAAAATGTTCTTTCAAATCTTTGTACATATTTTGGATTCTAAGGTGTACATTTATCTTGCTATTATTGGCTTCTTCCATAATCTGTTTCATAAGTTCACCTTTACTAGGTACATAAATCCTATTCTGAAGGTACAACAATCCTTGCTTATAAGAAAATCCTTAAAATAATTTTCCATGTACTTACCCAAAAACTTTATCAAGATCTTTATCATGGTGTTAAGCCCTCTTAATCAACTTCTTCCAGTTTGACTTAATGGTCAGCACATTCATTTAGTTTAGTTCCTATTATTTCCATTTATTAGCTAACCAATTTAGGTTATAGCATTCTACTTTGCTTTCTTCTCATCTTGCATTAAGTACGCCAATGTACTTTCTACTTAAGGCATCAGCTATAACATTAGCTTTGCTTGAAGTGTACTTAATAGTACGCTCAAAATCCTTAAGTTATTCTAGTCACCTCATTTGCCTCATGTTCAAGGCTTTTTGTATGAAGAGATATTTCAAACTCTTGTAATAAGTGAAGACTTAAAACTTGTTCCCTCAGCAAGTAATGCCTTCATTATGTAAGGGCAAAGACCATAGCTGCCAACTCCAGGTCATAGACTAGATAATTTTTTTCATGTGATCTCAATTGTCTTGACCCATAAACAATGATTTACTTCTCTTACATTAACACTTAACCTAACCCCATCATAGAGGCATCTGTGTATACCTTAAAAGGTTTTATAGGGTCAGGCAATATCAAAATAAGAGTTGTAGTTAACTTCTTCTTTAACTCATGGAAACTTTGTTCAAATTCTTTGCCCCACTTAAAATTTTGATCTTTTCTTGTTAACTGAGTTAATATGGCATTTAAATGTTCTTCATGGACTTTGCCATCCTTTGGGTACACTAGGGTATCATCTATGAACACTATCACAAAATGGTGTTAGTAGGGTTTGAACATTCTTTGCATTAAGTCCAAGAAAAAGGCAGGAGCATTTGTGAGCCCAAATGGCATTACTATGTCCTCAAAGTAACCATACCATATTCTAAAGGTAGTCTTTGGTATATCCTCTTCATTAACTCCAAACTGGAAGTATCCAGATCTAATATCAATCTTAGAAAATACCCTTGCTCCTTGCAATTGGTCAAATAGATCTTTAATTCTAGGAAGAGGATTCTTATTCTTAATGGTTAATGCATTGAACTTCCTGTAATTAATGCATAACCTAAGGGTTCCATTGTGTTTCTTAACAAATAGTACTAGTGCTCCACATGGAGACATACTAGACCTAATGAAACCCTTCTCAATAAGTTAATCTAGTTACTTCTTGAGCTCATTCATCTTTAGAATGGTCATTCCATATGGGGAATTGGACACAGGAATAGCTTATAGTACCGATTTAATCTTAAATTCAACTTCTTTTAATGGAGGAAATCCTGGCAAATTAGAAATAAAAACTTTTAGAAATTATTTAGCTATGGAGATTTTACTCAACTCGTCAATCATTTTATCCTTATTTGGCCCCATATATTCTTCCTCAATAATTATAGGAAGTTGCTCTACTACTTTCAATTATCACTTTTCATTTAACTCGGTTGAGTTATTCAAATCATAAGTTCCTGAACCTAGTAGAATTAACTTCCTAGCTTGGCAATCTATTACTAAATTATTTCCAGCATGCCAATTCATGCCTAAAATCACATCATAGGTACTTGTCTCAAGTATTGGTAAGTTTGCCTTAAGTTTTAGCTTTCCTAGCCTAATCACACAATTTTGCATTATGTGATGTGTAAGCATAATTTTTTGACTAGTAGTCTTAAAAAGTATATTTCAAACAAAGTACTTATTCTAGGTTTATTTCTTTTGCAAGCCTAGCAAATATTATAAAAATATAAGCACAGTACTTATTCCAGGTTTATTTTCTTTGCAAGCATAGCAAATATTATAAAAATAGAAGCACCATTATCATACAACACAAAAAAAGTCTGTAAGGTAAAGTTTATCTTTTTATGCCTCCCTACTCATCCTCCCTTGGCCTTGCTGCATTCCTTCAAGTTCTAGCATTCTGCTTCTTGTGATTTCCTGGGTGTCTCAATATGGAAGACCCTTTCTTGTTGTTAATTCTTTCCTCTATAAATAGGTTGTTGGCTTGGCCTTCTTGGAGCTCCTTTCAATGGCAGCAGAGGTACTCTTTTCTTGAGTGGATGCACACTAGGCCACTAAGACCTAAACCTCCCTAATAACCTCATTTCTTCATTCTTTATTGGGCAGTCTCTAATCTAATGCTCCTGTGATCCATACTTTAAGCACACATCAGTTAACTTATAACATGGTCTTGGCTTTTTAGTGATCTCAGTGACTTGATCTTGTTTTCTAACATTTTTGGCTATTTCATTCTTCTCCATGTCTTGACTCACTCTATCTTACATCTAGTTTTTTGTCTTACTTCAGACCTCATTCTCCTGACCTTTAGATACCTTCTCTCAATCTTCAATTTTTCTAGTAGCTTCAACACCCTCTAGTGCTTGAGCCTGACCCCTAGTCAATGCCTGAATACCAACCATTAATTGGCTAATGGCAGCTTGCGTTACCTCCATCATTTGTTCCATTCTTTGTTGTCCATCTCTACTTGGTCCAAGCACATTAGCCCTAACTCCAGGCTCTTGGGCCATTTTTTTCCCCCTCCCAACACTCATGGCTCTTCATTCATTAGGGAATGTTCTACCCTCGTTAGTGATACTCATCCCAAGAATCTGGATCTCTGTTTGGACCTATGTTACTTTAAGAAAGTAAGGTCTATTAGGCCTATTTTAACTTAATTAAGGCCCACTATCCTATACCCCCTAAAAAGGGGACCACAAAAAGACAGGTGTCCTACATTCAACAATCCAAAAGACAAACACTTCATCCAACGATCCTAAACTTTAGGGCACAGAACCCCAAAAACTAATATAAAAGCATTCATTATCACATGTTAGGTATAAGCTCACTTCCTTTGGTATTTGTATCCTGCCAGAACCCTTATTGACTTGAGTATCGGAGTATCTTTTACAGGTTTTTACATTTTCTCCTCCAATGTATACTCATGTGACGGACTTTATTCCTGAGCATTCAAGTCATATACCAAAGGAGGTGCATCATCATTTGGCGCCCACCATGCTTTATACATGAGCACGAATTTGGACCCCATTACTTTTGGAAATGAGGTACAACATCCAAATCCTCTTAACAAGGAGGCAAGCATACCCCTCCCTATCGATGACATATAAGGCAATACCTTAGCATCAACATTCCTAAGTCATACCCTCTACATTAGGGATGGCAATATCGACCTGCTTTTGCACCAAAAGAAATTACTACAAGGGGTCACTTACCCTACAAGAGCAAAGTTTGAAAACATGAACATACAACTCACAAGCAAGTTGGATTCAGTCGTTGTAGTCATGGCCAAGTATTCCACACAGTCTCCCTAGCAAATGTAAGCACCATCCATACCTTAGAACCAATGGCATCATCTATATGTACAAAAAATCCAATCACTTAGTGGTGTCATGAGCATTGGAATTCAGCTATAAAGCCAAACAGAAGGCCTCCCTAGTATCCCTATCCTCAATGTTGGTGCCATAAGATATAGGGGCATCCCCTACCATTACTTCAAACTTTGCCAACATCAGCAACACCAAGTTTACCATCAGCCCACCAACTAGTATCATTGTTCAAGCACATGACTGTCCTATTAACACAAGAAATGCCTCATACAACTATTTTGCAAACAACTTTGGTGCCACTTAAGATATCATCCTTTCACCTTGGAGAAATAGGCAACAAATTCACTACCCAAGTATCTCAACAGCCAGTCCCACAAGCCTTCCCTGGAGACAACAATCAATCAGCTTATACTCATTATTTTTGGCCCGATATAATATATTAGAGTGCTTACATACAACCACCAGTCATGCCAATAGCTAATATGCTTCTATTGGTACAACAAGCCTATATCACATCACTTCAGCAACCTATGGCCAGTAAACAAGACCTGGTTGCAATAGCAGCACTTCAGGCTTCTCAAAACACTATTGCTCAAATACAATGACAAATACAAGCTCTCACTAGAAATAACCCAAGGAAGACAGGAAGACATCCCTTTACTACTGAACTCATGAACGAGCCGATACCACAAAAAAAAATGAAAATTCCCCACTTTGAACCATATGATGGAACGAAAGACCCTACGAATCACTTCGGTCATTATGAAAACATTATGACCTTAGTGAGGTTTTCTGATGCAACTATGTGTCAAGCTTTTCCAACAACACTAATGAGAGATGCCCGGATGTAGTACTTTGGCCATGAAGCAAAATTAATAAGTTCATGGGATGACCTTAATAAAACCTTTACAGACTACTTTCTTGGGAGAAAGGTTTGCACATGAGTTCCAACTCACTTTTTTTTTCTATAAAACAAAACAAAGGAGAATCTCTGAGAAGTTATATTTATCACTTCAGTAATGAAGCATTAAAAGTGCCTAATTTGGCCAAGAATGAATTTGTACTATTAATGGCTGAGGGCCTTCAGCCAGACTCAGAATTTGCCAAGGAATTGGCAAAAAGACCCATAAAGAAAAGCCAAAAGTTCTTACAAAGAGCCTCAAAGTTCATGAATGTTGAGGACATTGTTGCACTGAGTATGGAAAAGCGCAAGAGGGAGTCCAGACTACTAGATTACCAAGGCCCATCTAAAAGACAATGGCATGAGGGAAGATTATGGTAGCACGATAATTCTCCTTGAAGAGAAAATACAAATAAAGGTCGAGATAAACCAAAATTCATGTCACTCATAGCCCCTAGATCTGTTATCCTTCATGCCATTTAAGATAGGAAACACCTTAAATGGCCAGAAACCAAAAAATGAGAGAAAATAGGTCATATAAAGGACCATTACTATGAATTTCATAAGACAACTGGGCATGAAATGGACAATTGTAGACTGCTTAAAGAAAAAATTGAAAAGCTGATCAAAGAAAGGAAGCTCAATACATATATTAGGCGTTATGGTGATCGAAACAGTGATGCTTGCAAAGGAGATGCCAAATATAAAAAGAAAGATGATGACTATGATAGAGACGACCAAGGTAGAGGAAAAAAAGGATCGTTATGACAACAAGTAAATGAAGGCGACAATCTACCACCTGGTCAACGAGGCCACCTCTGAAGGAGAAAAGGGACATGTTGCCCTAGGGTCCTCAGTTGCTCATAGGACCTTAGGACATATTATGGATGCTGTGATAACAAAGCATAGAGTTGAAAAACTTGTGTTGGATACTAGAGCACCCCATAATATCCTTTATTAGAACATCATTGGAAGAATGACATTCAAAAAAATATGGATTAAGCCACACCTCATCAAATTAAAAGACCAAGAAATGAGTCTCTCATAGTGGTAAGAGAAATAGTACTGCTAGTAGCATTTGGCAATAGAACAAGAAAAGAAATGACAAAGCTGGTCAAGTTTAAAATTATTGATTCTCTTGTAACTTATAATGCATTGATCGGCTTTTACACCATGCAAGATTTTGACATCCATGTTAGGCCTAAAACATTAGAAATTACACCTCCTACCAAAGAAGAAATGGCAATCATTTCCCCAAGTATGGCTGAAACAATCTTGGCAATCACCATGCAGCACCATCTTGATGCTTTAGATGCAAGGAACCAATAAAAGGAGAAAAGAAAAATGCCTATGGAAGTAATAAAAGAGATCATCTTAGATGACTCAGACCCCAACAAGAAGACTAAGATCGAAACCATCCTGGGAAAAGATGAGGAAGAATAATTGGTCACCTTTCTCAAAGATAATTATGATATCTTCGCTTAGCCAGTTAAATATATGCCAGGAATTGACCAAGAGACCATCACCCATAAGCTCAACATCATGCCAAAAAAGCACCCGATCTAGTACAAGAAGAGGCCTCAGGCCAGAAAGGAAAGCAGTTGCTAAGGCAGTGGTAGAAAAGCTCATAGCTGTGGGCTTCATTAAGAAAGTCAAGTATCCAGATTGGAACTATAATGTTGTAATGGTACCAAAGACCACCGATGGATGGTGAATGTGTAATGACTTCATAGTTCTTAATAAAGCATGCCCTAAAGATTGTTACCCCTAACCTTAAATCGATGCTATGGTTGACGCATTGGCACCTTACAAAGTGCTTAGCTTCATGGATGCCTTCAACGGCTATAACCAAATTCGTTTGCATTCGGATGATGAAATTCACACTATCTTCATAACCGACGAGGCCTATTTTACTTTACTAGAATACCTTTTGGCCTTAAAAATGCTAGAGCCATCTATCAAAGACTCATGAAAAAATATTCAAAAAATAATTGGTTTAAATGTCGAGGTTTATATAAATGGCATGCTCATTAAAAGAAAACAGAGATAAGACATATCATTGATTTAAAGGAGATATTCTATTCCTTGCAAAAATACAAAATAAAACTCAATAAAGACAAACGTGCCTTTGGAGTTAATTTAGGAAAATTTTTAGGCTACGCAGTCACCAATTGGGACATTGAGGCTAACCCAAAAAAAGAAAAAGCAATTCTTGACATGGTTCCACCTAAAAATGTAAAAGGCATATAGACATTGGCAGAGCGAATCATGGCCCTCAAAATATTCTTAGCAAGGTCAGCTAGAAAATGTCCTTCTATTTTTTCAAGCATTAAGGAAGAAGGAGAATTCACATCCCTTATGGGATAAAGAATGTTAAAAAGCATTCAACCAAATTAAGGGTGAATTGAGTAACTTGTTAGTCCTTGACTGTCCAAGGGTAAGCAAATCTCTCATTTGTTATTTATCAGTTACTTAGGAAACAGGTGCCACAACCCTTGTCAAGGAAGAATAAGGAATGAAAAGCCCAGTCTATTTTGTTAATCAAGCTTTTCAAAGGGTAGAGCCCGGATATCCTGACGTAGAGAAAATAATATTGATGTTCATCACTATGGCAAAAAGGCTTCAACCATATTTTCATTCTCACCCCATAATTGTGCCTATTTCACATCCATTGTGACAAAATATGGTAAAACCATAATTGTCAGGAATACTAACAAAATGGAGTATGGAGCTCACCGAGTTTGACATCAAGTATGTCCTTCAATTGAGCATTAAATCGCAGGTGTTGGTGCATTTTATCTCTGAATGTAGTCTTCATAAACCACGAAGGTGCTAGGAGAATGAATTGTACACAACGACGATTCATCTAGTTTCAAAAGAAGTGGCATCGAAATAATCTTCGTGAGCCCAGATGGGGTAAGGACAAACCATGCTTTTAAGCTTAATTTCAAGGCCATGAACAATGAAATAGAATATAAATTGACCCATAAAACATTATGAATATGTAGAGACATTGGTGTAAATGATATAAGACTCTGAAGTGACTATCAGATAGTCACCAGACAAGCTTAAGGGGACATGGCGCTAAAGTACCTAACATGATTAAGTATCAAGACTTACTGAAAGATATGATGACAACATTAAAAAATGTGACTATTGAAAATATTCTGCAAGCAGAGAACAGCCAGGCAGATGCCTTGGTTAGGGTAGCATCAACCTTTGAAGCACCAATAGATATCCATATTGATGTTATTGAGAAGCCAAATATTTGTGAAGAAGTTGTTTTGGCTATCTTACAAGAAGAGAATGTAGGATGGATGCATCCCATCATGAGCTACTTATCTTCCGGGCAACTCCTAGAAGACCCCATGGAGGCGACCAAGCTAGAAAACATGGCCACTAAGTTTTACCTGTCCGAGGATAGCATACTATACTATATTTCTGATCTTTTATAGCCCCAAATAAAAAGTGTCATTTAGCAGAAGAGGCAAATTATGCACTAAGAGAAGTTTATGAAGGTATTTATGGAAATCATATTGACGCTAGAGCTTTAATAAGAAAAGTCATCATTCAAGCATATTATTGGCCTACATTAGCAGATGACACAACATAGTTTGTCAAGAAGTGTGAAAAATGTTAGAGTTTTGGCTTAGTGTCAAAAAAACACAAGGAACAAATGACTCTAATCACCACGCTATGGCCTTTTGTAAAATGGGAAGTTGACATTCTTGGACCTTTTGAGTTGACATTCTTGGACCTTTTGCACCTACCTCAAAGAGGAGGAAATTCTTGATAGTTGCCATTGATTACTCACTAAGTGGGTTAAGGCAAAACCCTTAGCAAAAATTAGATAGCAACAGACAAGGGACTTTGAATGGCAACAGATAATATGTAGATTTGGTATCCTACGGGAGATTATCACTGACAATGGTGCCTAATTGACAGGAAAGGGGTTTTTTAAGTTTAAGTTCTTTGACGAACTAAGTATCATCCATTGTAGAACGTCGGTAGTGAAACCATAATCTAATGGCCTTGTGGAGCTTGCAAACAGATTCATTCTCGAGGCTTTAAGCAAAAAGCTAGATCAAGCCCTTAGAGTATAGGAAGATTTGATCCTAGAAGTACGTTGGACTCATCAAATGACATATAAGACTTTCATAAGAGAAACACCTGTCGGTTTAATATATGGCACTAAAGCTATAGTACCAGTGGAAACAGCCTCCCCACTCATAGGGTTCTCCACTATAATGAAAAGGCAAACGACGAGGAGCTGAGGGTCAACCTAGATATGTTGGATGAGCTTAGGGAGACAGTAAAAGTAAGGACTTCGATTTATAAAGAAAAAGTGGCTAAGTATTATGATTTCAAGATCAAGCCAAGGCATTTTCGGTTGGAGACTTGGTGCTGCGACAAATAAAAGCCTCTCAACAGTAATTGAACAGAGGAAAGATCAATCCACGATAGGAGAGACTTTATGTTGTTGAAAAAGTCACTAGAAAAAAAGGCATGTAGACTTAAGCCTTTAGATGGTACAGAAATACCAAAAACATGAAATGTAATTGTACAAAAAAATATTATCAATAAGACAAGTACACTCAAGACATATTGTCACATACAAAAATGTACACTTTCAGAAAAGGTAAATGAAACATAAAAAGTCCAGAGAATGCAAGCAAGTCAAGAAGATATGAAGCATTAAAAGATAGAAAAAAGAGCAACTGACAAAATGATTAAGAAAACTAAGGGATAATCATAAGTCTTCAAGGAAAATAACAACCAGCGCATAATCTGAGGAAATCTGAAACTAAAAAACCAACTACATCATTAAAGAAGGATAAAAGTCGATGCGTCAATCCTCATTGATATCCTCAACATCGATATCATGCACCAAAGACCCAGTAGGGGGTGGCATGAGAACTAGAATGAGCTGACTGAAGAACCTTTAAAGACTTCCTAATAGTTTGGCCCCAATCGATCTTTATTTTCTTTGAGTAACTCTCACCAACATTAAGAATGTGAATGGTTGGGGGAGATCTACATAGCCCCTTTGGAAGTTAATCATAGAAGTTTACCGAGCCTAACTCTAAATAACCGTTATCATTTAATATATCAGGGAGCTGCAAAAAATAAGATATGTCGATCCCCTAATAAATGTGAGACAATACCTTTCCTGAGTCATTGAAACCTCGGGAGTAGGCTCCCATAATAAGAAAGAAGGCCTTGGAAAGCTCTTGTTCTTTAAGAGCCAAAGAATAATGAACATCTTTCAACTCTTCCGCCTTAGATGACAGCTCTTCTTCTTTGGATAATAAAGAGTCCCTTGTGTTGTTCAACTTTTTCTCCAACTCTATTCGATGACTCTTCATTTTCTTTTCCAAAGTATAGAGTCATTGAACCTTCTTAGATGACTCTGGCAACTTCTTCTCTTTCCCTTGGACCTCAGCACTCCAGTCCTCCTAATTTTTGGCATGCTCATAAAGAGTGAATAAGCCCGTTAAAGCCTGCAAATAATAAAAATAGCTAATGCCTTGATGTGGACAAGGTAGGAACTAGAATGAAAGCAAAATAGGGTATTAAAGAAACCTCAAAGTCACACCAAACCATATTAACTGCTTAATTCATGAAGGAGGGAAAGAAGTGATCAACTGCATCTATATGGAGCACTCCAACCATCTCTAATATCACAGCAACATCAAGGGAGCTACCAAAAAAGCTTGACTTCTTCATTCTAAATTTACCCCTTGCCAAAGGAGCAATGGGAGAATAAAGGGCAGCAGTCGCCAGGACGACAGAAAAAGTGGTAGAGGAGCCTTAGAAAAGGTTTACAACCCTTCACTGGACTTGACACACACAAAAGCCTTTTTGATGAAATCCCCAGCTTCCATCATCTTTTTTTTTTTACCCAAGTAAGCAAAGTAAAGTCTTCTTCAAAGCAGGAAACGCCAAAAGTTGCAAAAAGGAGAAAAAGTAATACTCCAATTAAAAACACAAATGATTTATAAAAAAAAACACTAACCACTATGAATTGACAATAACTCTAGGGTTAAGTACCCATCAGTTCAGGCACGACCATTATCTTCTACCATTTTCCTAAAAAATTTTAAGCACACTTCCTTCTCTTTGAAGTGGTGAGATGGAACGATTTTATTGAGGTCCACCTTCTTATAGTCATTAAAAACCTGTGTCTCAGTGGGGAACAACCAAGTTGCATCCCTCAACTTAAGTAAAAAGAACCTACCTTTCCAACCCTTGATATTGCTCACACTACAAAAAATAAAATGAGTATTTGGGTAAAAGCCATACCAACCACCCGGGGTAGATTAAAGCCAGAAAAAAGACATTATATGCTGCCAACTATTTGGAGAATATTGGAAATGAGGAATCTCAAAGTAGTTCAATAGATCTAAAAAAAAAGGTGGTAAAGAAAAACTAGCTTCAAATTGATCCCAGTAGAAGGGAAGAAGCCCGTCAGCAAAAGGGGCAATTAGTTACTAAGAGAAAGTAAATGAATATTTTAGGATAAAGGTGCATCATAAAAGTGACAAAGGAACTCAAGTTGTCAATTCTCTAAGTGGTGCACGATATCCCGGTGATCTAAAAGACCCTCCTAATCAGGTTTAGGGTAAAAAAATTCTTCCTTTCTGTCTCGCATTAGTTTTCCAAATAATTTCCTAACCTTCAACTTACCTAAGCTGGCCTGCCTTTCCAAAACTTCTTTCACCTCCCTCGAAAATAGAACGAAGTCACCTAGGTCAGCAACAGTTACTATATGTAATGGGATTGTAACCTAACATAGAACATTAAGAAGCTCTGAAGGGCCCGACCCAAGGTCAATAGTAGGATCCGCGTAAGTGGCTCTCACAACAACTATAGGGATTCCCAGAGAACTCTCACTATCACTATCCAATGAAAATAATTTATCGAATGAAGAAGACATACCTACAAGGTGAAATACAAGCCACCAGGCACTAGGAAAAAGCACAACCAGAGATAGAGAATGTTGAGAAAAGATGTGAAGCTTTCAGGTTGCAACATGAAAAATGAAGGCAACCTCCTTCGCCTTATGTAGAGAAATAAGAGAGAAGAACATTTCCCTAGGCTATTTGATGTTTTAGGAAGTGATAAGTGGTATATTTATTCAAGTTTAGCACCAATAATAAAAGATACAAAAGGCATTTTAACATGTTGGAATAAACAGGTCAACAAGACACTAATTAGAAGATGACAATAAAAAGGACAACGATAGTCAACTTGTTTCTCCTAGAAAGAAGAAAGTGATGATAGAAGGAAAAAGAAAATAAGAAGGAAAGATACCGCAGAAGGCAAAAGAAAAAAAGAATGAGAGAGACGACGGTAGACAAAGAAAATAAAAAGGAAAGATAAGGTGGTAAGCAAAGAAAATAAGAAGGAAAGATACGGTGGAAGGCAAAAGAAAATAGGAAAGAGAGAGCTGACGGTAGGCAAAAAAAATAAAAAGGAAAAAGACAGTGGCAGGAAAAAAAATAACAAGGAAAGAGACAGCAAAGGGCAAAAGAAAATAAAAAAGAAAGTGACGGCGAAGAACAAAATAAAATAAGAAGGAAAGATATGCCAAAAGGAAAAGAAAATAAGAATGAAATAGACGGCAGAGGGCAAAAAAAATAAGAAGAGAAGAGATGGCAAAGGGAAAAAGAAAATAAGAAAGAGAGAGACGACAGTAGGCAAAGAAAATAATAAGGAAAAATACGGCAAAGGACAAAAGAAAATAAGAAAGAGAGAGACAACATAGGGAAAAAGAAAATAAGAAAGAGAGAAACGCCAATAGGCAAAATTAAGAAATAAGACAAAGGAAACATGTAGGACGGTGGTAGGACTGCCAAAAGCACGTAAAAGCGTGCTGGTAAAAAACAGCAATGGATCTTCTGAATTAAACAAGCCATTCATTTCTTAAAAAAAAATCCCAAAAAATACCTCCAAATATATTTCCCCAAAAGGAGCTTTCCCATAAATTTTTTCTAAAAAATGGGGCATTACACACATGAAAATTTTCTCACAATTTCTCCTCAGAAAATTTCTTCATGGCTTAATGAAAGTATGAAAAAGTCATAAACAAGTCTTTACTAGAACCTAGTCGTGTTTTGTTGAGACTGAGGGGCAAATGGTGATGCCAATCTCAAGAATTTAGACCTCTATTTGGACCCATGTTTCTTTAAGAAGTAATACTCGTCAAAGGTTTCAGGCCCAATCCAACTTAATTAAGGCCCACTGTCCTATACCTTTTAAAAAATGGACCACAAAAAGATAGTTGTCCTACATCCAACAATCCAAGGTATAAACACTTCATCCAACGATCCTAAACTCTAGGGCACAGAACCCTAAAAAGTTATATAAATGCATTCATTATCACATGTCAAGTATGAGACCACTCTTTTTGGTATTTGTATCCTGCCAAAACCCTTATTAACTTAAGATCGGAGTATCTTTTATAGGTCTCCATGCTCTCCCCTCCAAGGTATACTTGTGTGACGGACTTCATTCCCGAGCACCCAGGTCATGTACCAAAGGAAGTGCATCATCACTAATCTTCTCCTATTCAACTGCATCTCTCTACTTTCATCTAGTCATGATCTTGAAATACAAATCAAGTAACCAAATGCTCAATATATAACAAGTCTTTGTTTATTCAAAGTGGGAACAACATAACTAGACTCATAAGTCCTATAAACCATGCTATGATACCAACTTTGTCATGCCCAAAACCAACCTTAGTTTATGCCTTCCCATGCATTTAAGCATTTTTTAGCTAAATTCACACATTCATCACTATTGGGTGGCTTTGGACATATAACCCAGGACACTTAGGCAAAACTAATGTTAATTCTTAGTTTTGATTCCAAAAACAGCATAAATTAACTAGGCTAGTTGGAGTAGTTTGTTTTGTGCCAATTTTTGAAGTTAAGCTAGTTTTGAATCATATTATAAGGCCAAAATAGCTTAGGCAACAAACACCACATAGATAAATTACATTTAAGTTCATTTAAGTTCATCCAAGCCATACTACAAAGAGGTTCATGACACATTTGGCTAGGCCTACCAGTGGCCACCCTAGGCTACAAGCTTAGGTACACACACATAACACTCACACACTTACTTAACAATACTTATGTACATCCTCAAGATCAACCTTTAATACTTATAGGCACTATAACAGACCATTATTCCAACTAATTCCCATAACACAGTAACTTAGTACTTGCAAACAAAGTACCAACTAAACCTGACACTAACACATATTGAACATTAACTTGGTAAACCACTGCTAGAGTTATAAGGTTCCTGAAAGCTATAACACACACGCAAACTTCCAAGGTTAATCAGCCAAGCCTTTCCCTGAAAAAAACATAGATAGGGCATGAGTTTTTCAACTCAGTAACCATCAATACAACTTACAAGCCTACTTAGTTCATATAAGCACAACATATTAACTCCTCTCAAGTCCCTTCAAGTAAAACATAAAGACACAAAGTACCAACTAAACTTGACACTAACATATATTGAACATTAACTTAGTAAACCACTGCTAGAGTAGAAGGTTCCTGAAAGCTATAACACACATGCAAACTTCCAAAGTTAATCAGCCAAGCCTTTCCCCGAAAAAAACATAGATAGGGCATGAGTGTTTCAACTCAGTAACCATCAATACAACTTACAAGCCTACTTAGTTCATATAAGCACAACATATTAACTCCTCTCAAGTCCCTTCAAGTAAAACATAAAGACACAAAAACACAAAGCAATATATATATATAAATATATATATATATATGTATATATATATATATGTATGTATGTATGTATGTATGTATGTATATACATAAACATATAAGGTCAGCATACGCATCCAAAGCAACATAGCACACATAACATACACACATCACAACACCAGCTACATTAAGCAACCTCCAAGGCCTAGCAAGCATTTCCTAACTCTACATCCATTTTAATTAACCAAATTAGTAAAACTAAACCTAAGTCATAGAGCTCCGGATTTTGGGATTAGGTTGGCCTAACCCAAAACAGAATCCAAATATTTGCCTTAAAATATCTAGCTAAAGAACACTTAGATGCCTGAAGGTAATCCCTAGCTTCTAACTGGCTTTTAGGCTCATTTAGCCTTGAGCCATCACCTAAGGCCTATAATTTCACTTAAACCATAAGCCAACTTCTGATTCTAAGTAAAACCATAACATATTGACCCTTACCATAACAAAGCTTTAATAGCAACCTCCTAAAGCTCTTTAGCCTTAATTTTTTCGTCCCTTGGCACCGAAGCAACCTTTCTTCTTGATTGTTTGCCTTAAATTTTCACTTCCTTCCTTCATCCACTTGAATTTGCACCCAGATTCACCAATAACTAGCTGGAAACCTTTGTTGTAACCAAAATGGTTGCTAGAGCCTGATCCAAGTTGGTTGTTAGAAGTGGAGACATGCATTCTTCTGGCCAAAGACATATTTGACCAAAAGTGTTCAAATGTTAACCCCAATAAGCCTACCTATTTGCATGGTTTAGGGCAATCCTTGTCTTCCCCAATTGCTCAATTTCCTCACTCGACAAACTTTTCAATTAAGTCAATTGAGTCCTTTAACAAAATTTTGTTCCAAAATTAGAAAGTGACCTTATTGCCCATATTTTTCCTAGAGCCAATTAGAACAAAACCTTATAATCTTCACTTCAAACCTCCAAACTTCATTTTCTAAGGTTTTGACCTTCTAAAACCATGCTCCTCAAGTCATTTTTCTTTCTTTCTCTCCTAGCCAAAGGCCTATGAAAATTGAGGGCATGACAAGCTCAAGCTGTGGGTAATGGGCTCAGGGTAGGATCTGAGCTAAATCTGATTCAATTTTTTCATGAGCACTGTGGAGAAAAATGAGTGAAAGAGATAAGCATGTGAAACCATGGAGCGAAATTTGATTCACAAAAGAGACAAGTGAAATCAATGAGTAAAATTCATTTTGAGCACACAAAATTAAAGAATGAAAGAGAGAAATGAAAATGAGGAAAACAAGTGGATGTTGCCATGAAAGAGAAAGGGGAAGAAAATCAAAACACAAGGAAAATGAAGAATAGGATGATGAAACACAGAAGGCCATGGAAAAGAAGGAGGAAGCAAGCAAACTAATGAACGGAGGATAGGATTTTTGATGGATATGTTCTGAAGTTGATATGTTTAGAAGTTTTTAGTTATTTTTTTTCAAATTAATTAGTTTTATTTAAAAGGATTTTAGTTGTTAAGGGGTGAAGTTTTTATGGAAAAAAGTTAGGATGGCAAAGTCTGATATATATTTTTTTTCTTATGGTAATGATGAGTAATGATGCTAACTTTAAGGAGGGTAAGTGTAAGTATTTAAAAGATAAGAGATAAAACTGTAGGTTTGACCAAACATCAGGAGGTTTTTAGTAATTTCCCTAAACATATCTAATATACTAGTATGACACAAGAATAATATTTTCAAAGAAAAGAGTCAAAAACTGACAATAATTATTAGATTAAGGAAGTAGTCTATAAGTTTTGAGGCCAATTGTGTGTTTAGTGCTTTTTTTTTTTTTTGTTCTTTTATACCACACCCTCAAACATAAGTCACCAACTGTCACCACCATTCGATGTAATGGCAACGGATATGGGCTAAGGGTTCGAGGACTTTGACTTCGGCCTTTATTGCTTTCCCCTATAATACAAATATTACTGGTTCAATAACTTTTAGGATTCTGTAAAATTAATCATTCCTCCATTTCCTTTGCTATGTAGTACTCTTACCATTTCTAGACTTATAAAGATGTTTTTGTGTTAAAAAAAATTATGCATATGATATAGAGTTGTAAATTTATGATTAATGCAATACTTGAAATGCAATTTTAGTAGTAGTTATGTACACAAAAATAGAACCTTTTAGCATATAAAAAAGGATCATGAGTAAACATCCAATTGCAAGAAAGCCGTTGCTACCAACCTACAGGAAACCTTTGAAGAATAGGGGTAAAAGTTTAACCCACGACCAAATTACCAACCCGAAAATGTTAGGGGGTTGGGTTTGATAATTAAATTAGCATAAATGATCCGACTCAACCTAACTATTATGCTTATAATTTGGTTCAATTCAGCTCTCAACCTGACTAATCTGACTCACTCTCCCCAAGCCTAGGCCCAACCCACACTCTGTTGTACTAACCTAGACCTACTAATCTGAGTCATCTTAGACTCTAACTATCTTAACTCCCTTTGACCCCTTTTGTTTGCTAAGAAAACGCCACCACTATGTCTGCCCTCCTCTTCTTTTTGTCTTCACCACTACCAAAAGTCAAGAGAACACTCACCTCTCAGTCACCTTGCCTCCTTGTTGTCGTCCTCATCATCGCCTCACCTCGCCCTCGCCCAATCGTCCCACTGCTTGTCTTCTCCAATCCTCCTCTCCTCATCTGCCCCCCTCTTCTCCCTGCTAAAATTGGGACTCCTTTCTCCTATTTTTCTAGCCAATAAACTCATGCAAGTAGAAAATTTCAAGGTAACATGCAATTTCATTTATAACTCAATCAAATTTGACTAAGTCACAATGAGTCATTTATAAAGGACTAACTCGCTTGAGTTGACAAAGTTAAGGGACCGATGGTGCATTTTGGCCTTTGTTTTTTGGTTCCAATGATGCAAGCACACAAAATGAAAATCGGGTTGGCCTAATTTTAATCAACCCAAATATAATATATTCGAATTCGGGTTAAGTTTTGATTCAAAAAGAAAGAAAAGTATCTATATTTCAGGTAGGGTTTTGAACCAAACCTAAAATTTTATCCACACTTTCACCCCCGGCGAAAAGCACTATATGAAAGCTGTTTTCAAACGTGACAAATCTTCATCCTGTTGCGGAAAACGAACCGCCCAAAGCTAGAACTGGGAGAGCACCGCAATTCGCCTAATGGGATGACATCCGGTCGCTGATTTGAGGGCCGTGAATGGAGCCGCCACATAAAACGACACAAGACGCATGGCAACAAAAGAAGCAAAAGGAGGCCTACCATAATGGGCTGATATGCGGCCCAGTCGACGTAGAGAGCGTGAAATTAGGCAGGCTAGATGAAAGAGATAACTCCAAAGCAAAAACTCTTTGTCACCAAATTCATGTCTTTCTTATTCTAGAAAAATCGAAAATCCTGATCACTATTATCGTTGGCTAAAGTTACCTTCTTCAATTTTCTTAATTTACCTTATGTATTTTAATTTTTTAATAATAGTTCACTGATCCTCAGTATTTTTTCAATCAATTCATACATTTTTGCTCTCTTCTTCTTATATAAAAGACATTGATCTAAAATTTACAAAATTATCTAACGTTTAGTTCCGTTTTATGATTAATATTTCAATAGAGTTATTCTTTTTTTTCTTTTTAACAGTTAAACTCTAAACTTTGAGAATTAGAGAAAATTTATATATACATCATGTGATGTACTTTTTGTCTTTTTTTTAAAAAATTTTTTTCCCTATTTATTATTTAATAGATATATTTTTTTATCAAATTTCATTTTCTCTTTTATCAAGTTTATTCTTACTTTTTCATATTTTAAATTTGTTTCTTATTTTCAAAAAAACTGTTTGATTTGTTTTACATATATAACTTAATATAAAATATATCATATAAAAGAATTTTTTTATTTTTTTTTTCAGTTCTAATTTATTCTTTCAAATAAATTAGTTGTCTATTTTTTTTATCTATAGTTGTTTATTCTTTTTTATCATCTATTTATTATTTTTACAAAAAAATAACTACATATTTTTTATTAGTAGCTATTTTTTGGCTCAATTTATTATTCTTCTATAATTTCTTACTTATATTTTTTTTTATAAAAAATATTTTGCTTTTTGTTTATTTTTTTTTTATTATTTATCAGTTTTATCTATCTTTTTTATCAAATTTATTTTGTAATCAATTTTAGCTATTCTTTTATTAGTTCCTTTATCAATATTATATTTTTTTATTATGTTTGTTCTTTTATTAGTTTTATATATTTTTTAGTATTTCTTATTTATTCTTTTATCATTTTTTTATAAAAAAAATGAAGAGGTGCAGGCAGAACAAAAAAAATTGGGAAAGAGAAAAAGAAAAGTGAAAATAAAAAACTAGAAGGAAAAAAAAAAGAAAAAAAAACAACAGTAGAATTTGAAAAAAAAAATCAAAAAGCAAAAAAGTATACTATTTGGAAAAAAAAAAAGAAACAAAATAAAAAAAGCAAGAATAAAAATAGAAATGGGAAAGGGGGAAAAAAGAGAAGGAAATGCGAAAGTGTTAGCTATAGGAGTTAAACTTGCGTCTTCAAGTTTTCACATCAATGTGCTACCCACTCTGCCAAATGCAGAGATTTGTCTTAGTCCTAATATAAGTGTTGTTCTACATCTTGACTTACATATAATAAGGGTGCACACAACTTTTGCCTTTTTCGTAATGGGAATAAAGAAAGTATAATAGTTTATATTAAGCAGAACCAACAAATTAAATCAGTCAAAGTAACATGTACTATTTTAGTTTTGTTTTAAGAGATAAACAAAACGAGATATGGTGATTTACATATGATTTTATTGAAACTTACAAAAAATAATATGAATTTTAAAAAACTTAAAGCTATTGTTCTCCTCTAAAATAAAAAAAAAAACTTGAGGATATTATTTGACAAAATAAATGTTAAATAATATGAAAAGCACATTTAAACATAAGAGTTTTCTTCCAAATATAAACTTCAAGAATTAGTTAATGATCTTAAAAAAGCACTTTTATATAAATAATTCAAGTATAGCAGCTATGGCCTATATGCGGTTGTTTGGAGGCATATCTATATGCGGGTCTGGTCTGGCACCCCACAATTATCAAGGTGTGTGTATGTGTATGTATTTATGTATGTATATTTATACGTGTGTGTGTAATTTCAGGAACCGGGCAAGAGGGGGATGACCGGCTAGAGTCAGACCAGTTAAAGAGGCTCGTACATTGACTTAACTCGACCCAATATCCTCAAGAATTTAATTTTCATTAAGTCAAAGTGAGACGGGTTATGTGTAACAATTAATGTTTCCTTCTGATTGAAATTCCAAAAAATACGTGACTAATTATTTATTTATCAAGATTTAATAAATAAATCAATTTTGTACATTTAAATGGTAGTAAAACAAAAGAATTCATATTCTCCTACTATCTTATGCCAGTGAAAGACATTTCCTTCTTAAGCTTCCTAAAAATATTCATTGTCACTATCCTTGGCAAACCAAAAGGGCTACAAACTGGAGATTTTACGAATTGGAGATTTTCTGGGCTCAAATATAGTTAAATATTATCACGCTTAATAAATAAATTACAAACTGGATACTGTTTTTTTTTTTTTCATTTTTCTTATATTCAACTATCCCTAAAAAAAGTATTTTCAACTATCATGTAAATTGAATACTCGTAGTCGTTTGTTGCTACTATTATTTCATACATTTTTGTACCCAAAAAAAAAATCTTAAATCAGCACATGCAGCTGTTCTGGAAAACACGATTATCATTAGCATTACTGCTCGAAACGAAAAAGGTGATATGCGAAAATCAAGAGTCTGATTATCGCCAACGCCGCGCCGTTCCTCCTACTCTCTTCTCACCCTTAGCCTCCCACCTTTCTCGTCGTTCGATTTGATCCGAGAACAAAATTAACTCCCCCCACCCTTCAACCAAGAAAGGCAAGGCCCTCGTTCTCGTTGCCCGATTCGAAGAACAACAGCTTCAATCGTTGCTTGGATGATCGAGACACAAAGGTTTCTGTAGCTGTTTGCGTCTGAAATCTGGTATTTTGTTCTCTTATCCGTTTCGCCCTACTGTGTTCTCTTGTGATTTTGTGGATTGATTGCTGTCATATGAGTTTGGGGGTTTATCGAGATGCCTAGCGCAGGTGTTATTGAGCTAAGGTTTTGAAGTGCTAGGATTTGTTATATTCTGTTTTTGGCATTATCCATTGCGGCGATTAATTATCCCCTGCTTATTTTTGGCTTAACTTGGTTTCCGGGTCTCCGTGATATTAGGGTTTTGAGGCAACATCTGGAAAATGGAGAATGGAAACGAGAGAGTGGATGGGTCTGTCGTGGGAGAGAAGAATCGTGCGGATGATGGGGTTTCTGGTCAGCAGGAAGAGGAGAGGGTGTTTTCTGGGTCTCAAATGACAAGAGATGTTGAAGATGAGGTGTTTGAGGAGGCAATTGGCACAGAACAGGGTTTCAATGTGCAGGGAACAGAGCCTGCATTGGTGGATGAAGCTATTTCTATTCTTGGAGATGAAAACAGAAGTGCCAAGACAACCGCTGTGACCAATTCTGGGAAAGTTGGGGGGAGTAATGCTAATGCAGTACTTGATGAAGAACCTTTTGAGGAGGCTGTGGGCATTCTGGTTGATGCTGAGAATCAGGAAGAAGTGGTGACTCCTGTCATAGCTAGAGGGGACAGTATGCCTAGTGTGTTTTTGTCTGACAAGACTGATGAAGGTGGGACTAGAAGTGGGGGGAAGGAGGTGAAGCATGCTGGTTTCAATGGGGAAACACAAGTTTCAGAGGAATGTGGTGTTCAGGAGTATATGAGGTTAGATAATGCCATTGTAAATGCTGGTAGTGCTGAAGATTCTGGCCGGGTGGTTTCGAGTGGGAACTTTGATGATGACGAGAAAGGTCAACAAGTTATTGCAGCTTCTGAACGTGAACTTGAACTCAGTTCCGTGCATTCCCCTGAAAATTGCAAGAAAGAACAATTTGATGAAAATTCTGAATCCGTGGTTTCTTCAAAAGATGACTCTGTCATGTTTGATGACGCGACCAACCCAGAGAAAAAGCTGCCCAATTTACCGACATCATCTCAGCCCAAACACTTAGAAGAAAAGCCAGATGCAGCAGCCCATATTGAGTTCATAGATGTTCATGAGGAAGGTGAAAAGACAATGAATGGTTTGGTCAGTTCGGGTTCTCAAGATCGAAACAAAGTAGAGGATGTGAAGGATGTCTATGTTGTTCAGGACTTGAAATATCACGGAGGAACTGATGGACAGAAACATACTTCATCTGAGGTATACACATCCGCCAAACCAGTAGAGGCAGCTGGGTTCAGAAGCTCCTCTTCTTCTGTGGAGTCTATGTCTAAGTTGAATGAAGTGTCTCGAGTTATTGAACCCAATTTGGTGAATAACAATCATCAGAATGCCAATGACAAAACTCATGTTGATGAAGAATTTGTTTTGGCTCAAGAACCTGAACAGAAAGAACAGAAGGATCAGAAAGGGAAAGAAAATAGAGAATTCTTTGAGGATGGTGAAGTTAAACAGCAGGGCCCTTCACCCGCAATTTCTGAAGAGCCTAAAAACAGAGCTTGTAGGGATGATGCGAACCGTAATACCGAGCTTAACAACAGGTCTGAAAGTAAAACTTCCACTCTGGTGGCAGCATCTGCAAAATCTACAAGTTCTGATACTTCCAGTGCTCGTCCAGCTGGTCTTGGTCGTGCTGCCCCGCTCTTGGAACCTGCTCATCGGGTGGTGCAGCAGCCTCGTGCCAACGGAACTGCATTGCATACGCAGTCCCAACAAATTGATGATTCCTCCAATGGGGAGGTTGATGAGGGTGATGAGACTCGGGAAAAGCTTCAGATGATAAGGGTAAAATTTTTGAGGCTTGCACATAGGCTTGGACAGACCCCACACAATGTTGTGGTGGCACAGGTTTTGTATCGACTAGGATTAGCTGAGCAGCTGCGGGGCAGAAATGGAGGCAGGGTGGGTGCATTCAGCTTTGACCGAGCTAGTGCTATGGCAGAGCAGCTTGAGGCTGCGGGAAGTGAGCCTCTTGATTTCTCTTGTACCATCATGGTCCTTGGGAAAAGTGGAGTTGGAAAAAGTGCAACTATCAACTCAATATTTGATGAAGTTAAGTTTGGTACTGATGCTTTCCAGACGGGGACTAAGAAGGTTCAGGATGTTGTGGGCACTGTGCATGGGATTAAAGTACGGGTGATTGACACACCAGGTCTTCTGCCTTCTTGGTCTGATCAGCACAAGAATGGGAAGATCCTCAATTCTGTTAAGCAATTTATCAAGAAAACCCCTCCAGATATTGTATTGTATCTTGATAGGCTGGATGTGCAAAGCAGGGATTTTGGTGATATGCCACTATTGCGCACCATAACCGAAGTATTTGGACCAGCTATATGGTTCAATGCGATTGTTGTGCTGACACATGCAGCTTCTGCCCCACCTGATGGTCCCAATGGCACTGCTTCCAGTTATGATATGTTTGTCACTCAACGTTCTCATGCTGTTCAGGATGCTATTCGTCAGGCTGCTGGAGATATGCGCCTCATGAATCCTGTTTCATTGGTGGAGAATCACTCTGCATGTAGAACAAACAGGGCTGGACAGAGGGTGCTACCCAATGGTCAGGTTTGGAAGCCTCATTTGCTACTTCTTTCTTTTGCTTCTAAGATTTTGGCTGAAGCAAATATGCTTCTCAAGTTGCAAGATACACCACCTGGAAAGCCTTTTGTCCCCAGATCTAGAACACCTCCTCTACCTTTCCTGCTTTCATCTCTTCTTCAATCAAGACCACAAGTCAAATTACCTGAAGAACAGTTAGACAACGAGGATGGTATGGAAGATGATTTGGATGACTCGTCAGATGAAGAGGATGGATCAGAATATGATGAACTGCCACCTTTTAGATGTTTGACCAAAGAACAGATTTCAGGGCTTTCGAAAGCTCAGCAGAAAGCATATTATGATGAGCTGGAGTACAGAGAGAAACTTTTTATGAGGAAGCAGTTGAAGGAAGAGAGAAAGCAGAGGAGAATGATGAAGCGAATGGCAGCTGAAGCCAAGGACCTGCCAAATGAATATAGTGAAAACGCAGAAGAAGAAAGTGGTGCTGCCGCATCTGTGCCAGTTCCTATGCCAGATTTGGCACTGCCAGCTTCTTTTGATTCAGATAACCCTACTCACCGTTATCGTTGTCTGGATTCCTCAAATCAGTGGCTTGTCAGGGCTGTGCTTGACAATCCTGGCTGGGATCATGATGTTGGTTATGAAGGTATAAATGTAGAAAGGTTGTTTGTAGTTAAAGATAAAGTTCCTGTTTCCTTTTCTGGCCAGATTACAAAGGACAAAAAGGATGCCACAGTCCAGGTGGAACTGGCCAGTTCTCTGAAGCATGGGGAAGGTAAAGCAACTTCCTTAGGGTTCGACTTGCAGACAGTTGGAAAGGATCTAGCATACACTCTACGCAGTGAGATGAGGTTCAGCAATTATAGGAGAAACAAGGCCACGGCAGGTGTGTCATGTACACTAATAGGCGATGCCTTATTGGCTGGTGTGAAGGTTGAGGACAAGTTGATTGCAAGTAGACGGTTTCAGGTGGTTATGGCTGGAGGTTTGATGACTGGTCGTGGTGATATTGCTTATGGCGGCAGTTTAGAGGCTCAGTTGAAAGACAAGGACTTTCCAATGGGTCGCTCATTATCCACGCTCGGGATCTCTGTCATGGATTGGCATGGTGATCTTGCAGTAGGGTGTAACATACAGTCTCAGCTGCCCATTGGCAGACACACAAACTTAATTGCTCGCGGAAACCTTAACAACAGGGGTGCTGGACAAGTCAGCCTTCGCATAAATAGCTCGGAACAGCTTCAGGTAGCCCTTATTGGCCTGATTCCTTTATTGAAAAAGCTACTATCTGGTTATCCTCAACAGGTGCAGTTTTGACAATGATGGAAGCTGAGTGCCTGCAAGTTTCAGCTGTGTGGTCATAGGATATCAATATCTCTGTCGGCCTCCTGTGTTATCAAATATCAAGAGCTAATATTGTAATAGTGAGCTGCTGGATTCCATCTTATCTGTAATTTGCTTCCTCATTTAAATGATATCTTCCTGGATTTTGGTGACTCTGGTTCTTGGTTAATTGTAGAAATTGTTTTTTCTTGCCTTTTTATTTTTTTTCCAACTTTCCTTGAATGGAACTTGTTTGATGCTATATTTGATAGGTATGAATAATGTGGATTTCTTAGATTTCAGATGGATCCTTTTGTAGTATAGGAAAAAATAGAGTAAAATTTATTTGTGGTTTCTGACCTTTTCATATTGTCCTAAATGGGTCTATAACATTCATTTTATCTTCCTAAAGTCCTTGATTTCTTTCTTTTTGTATTTTTTTTCCAATTGTGGTCATTCTATTAATTTTATAGTTAAGTTTAACAGAATTTTGGAGAAAGTTTGAACTTTAGTCCCTATATTTTCTTCTTCTACTTAAAGTACCATCAAACTTTAATCCCAAGATAGTACACAATGGGGATGCTCAGAAGTGTGATTTACAATGTGGGATTCTAGATACGTGAGATTGACCAGGCACTCGACTGCTTTGGAAGTGAACTCAAAGGAGATTCTGCAGGAGGTGAACTCATCAAAAATTTTGACATAGCAGCCGAAGCCTTTTTTAAAGCTGGATTCGTAGCCTTTTCTGGAGCGGGAGCGAAAGCGAAAGTAACTGACGATGCGGGAATAGCAACAACATCAAGAGATTTAGGCTTCACAAGGGCCTTGGCTGGAGTTGTCTCTAGAGTAATAGCAATTTGGGTGGGGTAGTTAGAGTGAGATCGAAGGATGGGTTTGGTAGTCGGGTGAAATGGGGAAGGCTGGAGAGCAACAGGGGATGGTGAGGAAGGGAGAGAGCGGGAGATGGTAGTTGAAGTGTTAAATTTCCTAGCTTAGCATTGCTTTGAGCGGGAATAAGAAAATATGGACCAAAGTTGGTATTTTTCACCAATATTCTATTAGATTTAACGGTGAAAGTGATTAAAGGATGACGACTAGGACGTGATCTGATATGTTAGGGATTTTAAAAAGACAAAATGAAGATTAGAGACTCATTTAGGACATGTGAGAAGGTTAGAGACAATAAATGAATTTTAACCAGAACAAATAGGGTATGGTACGTTTGATGAACATTTTAGTTTCAAATGACTTGAAATCTACAATCTAAACATGGAAGGATGAGCATACAATCCGCATTTGACAAACTCGCTCCTACACAATCACCAAAGAAGACTTAAGAAGTATCATTTCTAGTGTCTCCCCATCAGCTCCAACGTATCTCTTGTAACCTAAAAAAGAAATCCATTTGCCAACAACTTTTTATAGAAGCATGGCGAACCTGCATCTTCTTTTTCCGTTGGTACATTTATTGCTATGGATGTAACCGAGCCCAGTATTTAATGAGTAGTTTTAACTACATTGAACCAAGCCTTATTAAGTCTACAGTTGAGCTTGGGCCTTAGAAATTTTTTGTTATGAGCCAAGTTTCAAGATTATAATGTTCGAGTTGGAACATAAGTTCAAGCTCAATCAATGCTATTAACTTTTAATAATTATAATTAATGCTACTGAGCTTATCAAAGCTATCGAGCCGAGCTCGAACTTCAACCCAGTTGAGCTTGTGCCCATATTTTTTGGGCTTGTCGAACTTGAGCTCAAGGCTAAGCTCATCCAAATCCTTATCAAGCTGAACTCAAGCCCGAGGTGTTCGAACTTAGATCGGTTATACCCTTTCTATAGGAGATGGATATATGAACCCATGTCATGGGGAAGGAATGAAAAGACTTATCCAATCCCACCTTAAGCTTGAGCTAAGCTCTACTCAACTTGGTTATATCTCTATATCTAGGAAAGGGGATAAATGAACTCATAACTTGGAGAAAGAATGCCAAAAACTTACCCAATCTCACTAGAGGTTGGTTTATGTCTTTCAGGAACCCACATATGTAAGATGGGCAGAGGGCCGACCTGGCTCGGCCTGGGCTAGGTATAATCAGGCCTAGGCACGAATTGGATTATGGTGGGTTGGGCATTAGTTGGGCTTAGTATTTTTTATCTTTTTTAAAATAAAAAAATTTAACTAGAAAAAATATTGAAGTTAATTTGCAGGCAAAATGGGTAAATTACTCGTCCATATTTGTGCCATAGCACAGATTACCCATTATTATTTTTAATCATTAAAACGGTTATCCAAGTTTTGTTTTAGGGGATATTGGCCAGCAATTATTGCGAAAAAGATAAATTAGCCAGTGATAAAACTGACGGTCAAAATATACCGTTATCTTGTAAAATGTAGTGATAATATGGCTAATTGACATGGTAAATCATATAACTCATCCTTAAATTATATGCTTTTATCCATACTAATCCCTGAACTAAAAAATAAAGCACAAGAATCACCTTCTTCTCACAAACTGATCACCTTATTTCTGCAACTTGCTTCTGCACAAAATTCTTCACAACAGAAATCAAAATGTGCCAAAATTTTAGGGCTCATTCATTCAAATTCTTTTTTTTAAGCATAAAATAAGCACTCATAGGGGCTAGTTAGATCTTGGCGCCGATGAGGGCCTCTATTCACCAAAAATTATCATTCTCCCAAAGTTGTTCTACATTAGGTTGTTGAAAGGTACCAAATACGAAAACCTTAAAAGTGCCAAAACAACGAACAACAAACCAAAAAGGAACAAAGACTCCCAAATTTCATCAATTCAACTTAAAATAAGAAAATAACCAAATCCAAAACCATGATATGAGCAAAAACTTGTTCTTCAAGGGTTCACTAAATGAACCAATCCCTGTCATGGTTATAGAGAAAAAAAGTGAAATCGAGCAAATCATAATAACAAGCTTGCAGCAGAAAACTTGGCCAACATTCCTTTTACTCCTTACTAGTCATGTGGCCGGTGCCAACATTCCTTTTACTCCTTACTAGTCATGTGGCCGGTGGAGTCCTAACTTGGAAATGGTGAAAAAGACAGAATTAGAATAGTGAACAAAATTGAGAACAAAAAATGAAAGTTTCTAGGCAAATCTGGAAGAAGATAAATAACATTGTCGAGTTGTACCTCCTCATGATTTGGAGAAACCAAAGGGAATTGAGATTTGGCAAGAGTTCTGTGAACTAAACAAGAGTCATAAAGCTATGTTTTCTTGAAGGGAAAGAATGGGGATGGTAGCAAAATCGTTAAATGCAAAAGCCTATGGGGGCTTTAAGATGTTGGCCAAAAGTTAGAGTCTATCAGTTATTTTATGCACTTATGTTTGGCACCTGGGGACAAAATGTGTCACATCATCATCTACATAGGCTTGTCATGTCGACAATGTGTGCCACATCTTCATCTAACATGGACAATGTAACAATGGTGGGTTAATTAGTAAAATAATAATAATAATGTTAGTGACAAATTTAACTACAAAAAAAAAAAAGCAATAATAGCCAATTCGCCTGTTTCACAAACATGAATATGTAATTTGCCCATTTTGCCTTAATTTGCATAAGTATTTCTTTAAAGAATAAAATACTACCATCGGTGCAAATTTTATTTATTAAAAATCTAATGACACTTACAATGATTGGAACGTGTCTCGCATGAAAAAATGACAAAACATTACAAAAAATTAAATAGGAAAAGAAGAACTAACCCATGATCTATGCTTAAGTGCATATTCATATCAAATACAAACTAAGAGTGAAAATAAAAAACTAAAAGAGGAATTCATACTTAATCATCGGGTAGCACCTCATCGTTAAAACTCTTCTGGTCTTGCTTTTGTATAAGAGCAAGAGCCTGATCAAGATTACAAACACAAACCTTAATTGCCTCTGATGTCAACCTTGTCGATTTCTCTAATATTACTCATTTACCTACACTGAAAGTAGACTTAGAAGTGACGAGTAATATAAATAGAACCTTTTAGGCACTATTGGACAATATGGGAAATGGAGAAGTAATCATTAACTTCAGCCAGACCTGAGGATGTCGGTCGGGACATTTCAGATTTTGGATGACGGGATTGAGACGTGATTATGAGGGTGATGATGAAGCACTACCTATCTGGGGCACTATGGATCTTATTTTATCCAAATAACGGACATAATACAATTTTTACAACTCACGCAAATAATTGTTAGCATCCACAAATATAGAGAGCATGTTAATACGTGTCAAGCTTAAGAAAGTGTGATAATATGCCTCAAGTAAATGAAGTATACCCGTTACCTTTATATATTGATCAAATGCAGATTCAAGTAAATAGATTGGAATGATGTTTTCAAAATACTAAAGTCACTTAAGCCCCATGGCTTCAATAATGGCAGTTTAAAACTTATAATCTTTGTACTAATGGAAAAGAAAAATAATATTTATAAAATATTACAAAACTTGATGTGTAGTAGGGTATTAAATACCAACAAAGAAAACGGTTACTTTATAGAAATACGTTAGCAACTCACTTAGTTTGTAACAATTGTCCCACATGCCTTGGATAAGTATTTTAGAATCTATTTTCAAATTTAAAAAAATAGTTAACAAAGATGCTTATGGATATGCATTATGCATCTATCAACATTTTGTAAGTTGAGTTCCATTGTATTGGACAATCAATTTTAAATCTTTTCCAAGAAAAATTCTTCCCATTTTTAATACAAAATACTTTGAACTCACAACTAATTTTGGGTCTTAGTTTTGAATAATGCAATATACACCAAATAGGTACAGTTTCAATTTACAAAAGTTGCAACCCTTGTTGATACACAAGTTTAAAACATTAGATAAACATCTGACATGGAAAAATTCACCTTGTAAGGGTGGTTTTAAATGTTTACTCAATTCAAATATAGCAAACTCATTATTTGATTTATTATCAAATGAGGTGCATAAAACTTTATCAACACACAAAAATTCTTATAAAGTGTCTAAAATACATTGATAAATATTCTAATCAATATGATTGGACTCTATACACTTAAATGTAATAATACGTTATTGCATGACCCAATCATCATCAATCCAATGAGCATAAATATAATAGTAATTTTGGCCTATGAGAAATGTCCACATATCACTAGTAAATGTGACACAATGATCTAGATATGAAAAATATGCTTGCAAGTTAGATTTCCTATCTTTAAATAATTTAAAGCTTTCTCTCCTAGCAAATTTCTTAGATGTCTTTTTAAAAACATTGTTCAACAATTCAATTTACTAAATGTTGATCCTCAGCTTGTTTAAAATGTTTCTTGGTTAGCATTATCCAATTAATCATGCCTTATCTAAAAGCTTTTGCTTAAATAAAAAAAATACCTAGTTCGATGGTACTCCCTTGACCTGTAAGCTGTGTTTGTCCACCGAAAATTGGCAAGTGCACTGAGATAAAGATCTGTTATTGGCATTCTTAGTATGGCATTTCACTGTCCCCATCCTGGAGTTTAGCTTATGCATTAACTTTTTACTGCAATATTTACACTTTACATACCTCGCTTCTTTTTCCCACAAGACATCATAATGCTCACACACCCGAGATGTGAGTTTCTTGGATCTACCTCATGGATGCTCAAGAGGTTTGGCTTTAAAGTGTCAGTTATGACTCGTCTTTTCCATTTAGATCCAAGGTCAAGTTGGCCTCCACCTTTTCCATGTCATTGTTGGAAAGTTGCTCATCAAGCCCTAGTCAGTATTTGTTATATTGATATTGGTGTCATCACTAACCTTTTGGATTTGCACCCCTCTTCCCAAGCAATTGTGGTGACAGAAAAAAAAATTTAGGATAAGGAGCTAAGGGCTGGATTGTTGGAAGTACTCTTTATTGATGCACATTAATGGAGATGAGTGACAGAGATTAGTATAGATTATGAAAATTGATGAGAGCTAAAAGTAAGATGGACACAATAACTAAAGCTGTAGAAAAGAGATTGTAAATGCTTGTGTGAGGAAGAGTGAAAATGAGCTTTACTATTTATAAGAGAACCAAAACTTTCATTCCCCCATAATGCTATAAAAAACTAATCATTTCTAGGGTTTAAGGGGTTTAAATGAACTCTTGGTTTAAAAGAGCCGTTTCTAGTTGTTAAGGACCTTTTATGTCATTTTACCTTTTTTCTAAAAGCTGGCCGCCTCTTTCGCTTCTCTAATGTTTGGCCGGGACAGGCCCCGACCGGTTTGGGCCAGTCCGTGCCTGTGCCTGGCCTGGGCTAAAACTGGTTTCTGGTCCGGTCTAGGCCTGATTATGTCTCCCCCCTTATCAGGCTCATAAGCAGCCCACTAACTACCCTGTGTTCCCCCCAGGCTGGGCTGGGCAATGCCCACCTCTACGCATATTTGTACTAGAGTTCTCAATTCAATACTTTCACAAGAAACAAATTGAGGTGTGCCATTAGGCCTGCAACCAAGAAACGAAGGGCCGCAGCTCAAATTAGCTAGTCTCCCAAACGGGCCCTAAGCCCACTCTAGAGTCGGGGTGAGATTTGAAGCAGTCGTAAACTTCAGGGGCTTCTCGCCTTCTCGGGGAACATCACTTCACATTAGCGAGCTTTCGTTTGTTTCACTTTCCTGCGAGAAGAAGGAACACGCGAAAGAAAAAAGAGAAAATACTGTCACGGATCATCCAAGTAAAGGAGCTCACAGATAGTTTGCTGGAACTGTTGTACGAAGTCCAAGGTCAGTCCTCTCCAATAATCTTCCAATCCTCTCCTAACCCTAATTTGTCATCTCCAAGTCCTCTCTTTGTTTCAGAATTTTTTTTTTCCGACTTTTCTCTATACCGTTTAATTGCCTATTTATTTTATTTTTCAATTCTTTTTTATCGCCGCAGATGCAATTTTTTTTGGAAGGATTAATCTTTGACTTTTCGTATAACTAAAAGAAACTTAATTTCGAAACCTTCTTGTTTCTTGTGCTTGAGTGGGAAAATGTTGCGTAAACAAAGTATTACTTTAGGTGTTTTAAATAAATGTAGTTTGTCAAACCCTGGAAAGACGATGTGGATGCCTTGCTTAAAGTGCTTCATTTTCTGTGTGATCTGGTTAGCGGATGCCTTGCAGCCCATATGGATTTGCGTCAACTTTAAGGCCACATGGAGGCTCTTTTAGATAGGAAAATATCTGAAAGATAATTGGTTTTTCTAGGTCAACTTTGTCCTAGACTCAGAATTGTAGGTGGTTGTTCGTGCATTGTTTTGCTTTCTCTGTGGTCGGGTGTTTGGAAAATCAAAGCAACTGGAAGAAGAATGTTTTCTCATGGGTGATTGGACGGGTTGCTATGCTATGAGCTTGATTGCAAAATAGTTGGATGACCAGCTTGTTAGTTAACGTTCAAATGTGATTCTCTTTGGAAAATGCATATGCTGCTATGCATGTGAATGGAAGTGTAGGGTAGGGAGCTTTTCTTTCCTTTTCCTCTCCAATACAAAATTTGGCTCCTTAATTATGCATTTAACTTCTCAGGGTATGAAGTTAATAAAATGGAGAAGTTGTATTCACTCTTCCATATTCTTCAGTTTCTTCTGGCATGATATTGTGTTGGAATCTGGCTTCAAATTACTACTTCTATAACTCTCGATTTTCCATGTTTGATACCTCTTTGTTAATTAATTCCAGGCTGCACAGATTTCTCTTCTTGACTGGTTATCAGAGAGGTAGTGCAACTTGGGTTTCAACATCATGATCATGTGCTAAGGAAGTTTGCCATTGTTACTTGAAAGAATTTCTTTCGTAAGCAGTTATGGAATCTTTGTGGAATCTCTTATACTTGTTTGAGCCAGCCCCAGTCACCCTCATAGTAACAGCTGTGGCTGTGACTTTTGCATCTGCTTTCCGTGCTTTGAACTATGGGAAAGAAATGGAGAGGAACCGTGACATGTCAGAAGCATCAATTACTTTGGATAGGTCGCAAGCATTGATGATTCCAGTAATGAGCTCCTGCAGCTTGCTTGTGATGTTCTACTTGTTCTCTTCAGTTGCACAACTGCTCACTGCATTCACAGCCATAGCTTCTGTTTCCTCCCTTTTCTTCTGCATTTCTCCGTACATTGTCTATGTGAAGGCAAAGTTTGGCCTTGCTGATCCATTTATGTCACGCTGTTGCTCTAAGTCATTCACAAGAACACAGTGGTTATTGTGGCTGGTGTGCTCCCTTACAGTTGTTGCATGGCTTGTTTCGGGGCACTGGCTGCTAAATAATTTGTTAGGCATCTCTCTTTGCATTGCATTTGTCAGTCATGTACGTCTTCCAAACATCAAAATATGTGCGATGCTCCTAGTTTGCTTGTTTGTTTATGACATCTTCTGGGTTTTCTTCTCTGAAAGATTCTTTGGAGCTAATGTCATGGTATCAGTGGCAACACAACAGGCATCAAATCCTGTTCACGCTGTTGCTAGTAGTTTGAGTCTGCCTGGGCTGCAATTAATAACAAAGAAGTTAGAGTTGCCTGTCAAGATTGTTTTTCCGAGGAATTTGTTGGGTTCATCAGCACCTGGTGATAGTGCAGCGGACTTCATGATGCTTGGTCTTGGGGACATGGTATGTAAACTTTAGCCTTTTGTGTTTGATATTACTTGTTTACTATTTTGAATATGTCATCTATTTTCCTTGAGTGTATGTGCTGAACGATGTGATATTTCATTCAATAACCAAATTTTCTTTTGATTTGGAAGGGTGACTGTCAGAAAAGTATGATTTTCACATTCTAACTTCCATGACCTCGTACTTTGGAGAGACACGACAAACATATCATCTATTGGTATCTCGTACTTGCGTCATGTTTAATATTTTCTGAGATCCAGTGCATACCTTTTTGTTCCCAACTATATGTCAGAAGGCATGCAAGATTAGGGACTGTTATGCTATCAAGGGACTCACCTACAATTGCATACATGCAGATTTTTCAGTTGGGACTGTCTTTAAACGTTTTTTTAGTTTTCTGCACTTCTCATCAGATGATAGGTAATTACTTGAAGCGTCTGAGCCATTATGGATGAACCTTTTGGACTCTCAACCTTTTCTGGCCATGGAATGAATCCATTGATATTTTGCAATCTGCTATATTGTGAACAGAATTGTTCTTCTCTGTAGGCCATTCCTGGAATGCTTCTGGCATTGGTCCTCTGTTTTGATTATCGTAAGAGTCGGGAAACTGTAAGTCTATTGGATTTGCATTCTGGAAGGGGGCATAAATACATATGGTATGCACTTCCTGGATATGCAGTGGGACTGGTGACAGCATTGGCCGCTGGCATTTTAACTCACTCACCTCAGCCTGCCCTTCTTTATCTGGTAACTCTTTGGCCACTTCAACTAAAGGTTTCTCTTTTTTTTTTTTAAATAAAAAAAGTCATTTGCGCGTGCTTTTTGGATACCTGATACATGAACTGCTCAAATTATGCCATAACAATTATGAGCTCACCTTTCAGAGAGATTTTCCACAACTGTCTTTGATCTTATACGTGTAGGTCCCTTCTACCTTGGGGCCAGTTGTTATCACCTCGTGGATAAGGAAGGAGATAGGTGAGTTATGGGAAGGAGAAACGCCAAATCCCAACGACAAAGCTCGGCAGGTCCATGCCTGAGCAAACTACCCTAATGCCCTGGAGCTTTCCAGGATCAATCTGATCATGCTTTTGCTTTTGGAGGTTAACCCTTTAAAAAATTGAGGCAGAAAACAGCTAAATGCCTATTTGTGAAATACTTTGTCATGTGATATTCATTTCATAGCTGATGGTGATGAAATGAGGGATGGAAAAAGAAATGGCAGGCTAGTGTATGGTGCATACTAGAGTCAGAAGGGACGCGTTCAATTGTCTCCGGTTTATGCGTAACTAATCAGAAGAAATTGCAGCAAAAGTATTTGAGAAGGCTGGTTTTGGGCTAATGCTCTCTTTTGTCTCTCTCTCTTTTTGTGTTTTTCCTTCTGGTATATAAAATCATGTATTATAAGCAATGTGTTAAATATCGTTACCGTTATGTATACCGTACTCCAAATTTTTAAGGTATGGTGCATAGTATACCATATTGTATACCGCTCTCGTTTTCATAAAAAAATACTCCCCCATCCAAAAAATTTTGATACATTTGATTTTTTATTGTATTTTGATTTATTTTTTTTCATATTATAGTTTGTTAGAAAAAATAAAAAAATATTTAAAAGCTATATATCTTGAATTATCATTCATATATATGTTAGAATAGTTAAATGATATAAATTTTTTATTAAATTTTAATTTTTTTATCATATTTTCAAATATAAATAAGAAAAGTAATTTTTTTAATACAAAAAAATTTTAAAATAAAAGTAAATATTTATTTTATGATATGCAAAAAAAATAATATAATAATTTATATTTTAATGTTTTATATATTTATGATATTTTGATGTAAAATAAGTAAAAAAAAATATCTTGCATGCATCCGCGAAAAATAAAATACTATGATATGTCCTTCGCAATATGCTGTGATTTTTAAACAAAATGTACATAAAAAGTGAGCGGTATGTGAAATATCATGAAATACTGTTGTACACTACATGATAAAATGATAAAAAAAAAATGAAAACATTTATACTACGTACAGCTTACTCACGGTAAGAAGTATACTATGGTATTTAACTTTATGATTATACGACAAGTGTGGTAAGGGTTAAGGGAAAAGGAGAATGGGAGGTTCGAACCCCAAGGGTGGAAGTAAGGGTGTGTATAGAACCCAATCAATCCATAAACTACATAAACCGATCTACACCAAACCAATAGTATGCAGGTTTAGGCGGTTCCAGTTATGATCTAGGTTTAGAAATCTTAAAATCAAATATCATATGGTGCAATTGTGGTTTTTTAATGCCATAACCAGTAAAAACTGTCTCGGCCCAATAGAAGAGGTCCAATCTAATATAAACTAAAATTATATACTTGATTGACTAATTTTCTAACTCTTTTAATCTTTAATTATATAATTTAAAACTAATTCCTTAAACCCAAAATTAAAGTCCAATACTTAAATAAAAGTATAATCCATTATCCATCATATTCTCTTCCCCTAGTGCCTAGTTCACCAGCCCAATCAAAATTTCTCTTGTTTCCCTAGCTACGACATTGTGTTGCTCCCTGTTGCTGTTAGACAAGAGTCACGAGTTGAGAGCACCATTAGACATTCATACAAGGGCAAGGGGACTGGAGAATAGAGAGAAATAACCATCTTTGGGACCTAGGTTATTTGCCGAATGAAGGACTATATTGTACATTTCTATTTCAATTGCCGCTATCAGATAGGTAAGAAAAATTTTCATAATGTTTTTCTAAGGTTTTTTCTTAAGGTGCAAACAATTTCTTGTTCATTTTTAGCAATTTATGTGCAACAAATAAACTAGCTTATTCTTTTTAAAAATTAAATGGAAGAGACTGGGTGAAGAGCAAGAGGACCGGGTAGCTTAGGAACAGAACATCAAAACCTTTCCCTTCCTTTTTTCTTTCAAATATTTTCTTGCAGCTCTGCCAATTGAAATGACCTCTCAATTTATGATGATAAATTTGACTTATTTGAGATTTGTATTTCTTATGTGTGTTAGTTTTATAAACTGAATTATATTTTTATTTTATTATCCATGTTATGTGTTTATATTAATTATTTTGATTTAATATAATAAATTTGTAACTTGAAAAAGGCGCAACCAACCGCAATTGGACCGCATTTATATGGTTCGTTTTTTTTTTTTAATTTATCTATAAAGCGGTGCGGTGATGGTTTCTAAATTATAAAATCATTTACCAAACGGTATAATTACAAATTTGGTCATAAACTGCATTAACCTACACAATGAACACCTCATACTTGGAAGTGCCGCATCACTCGGTGTTTTTGCCATTTGGACAAACAATGCAGGATAGCTAATGCTTTAGTTATTAATGACCTCACAACATCATTTTCTAATAAACACGTCTCTTTCTCTCTCACTAAGAGTTGGAAAATTTAGGCTTAATGGTCAATTTGAGCCCAATAACTTTTCTTTTTGGTACTCTGAAATCTTACAAGAGTTATAAGGGTAAGAGCACTTATTAAAAAGTTAGAGTGAAGTGTTTGCTGTATAAAATCATGGATGACTCTTGCTACAATTGACTATTTCTAGTTGCCTGATATTTTAGAATGCAACATCACTCGAACCCTGGTCTTCCACATGGGATGTACAATTGTCTTCCACACGGGATGTACGATTAACCTGTGATAGTATGTCCGTTAATTGAGTTTGCCCCATATGGATAAACGCTGCTCTTGTTCTTGTTCATATTGTATTTTATATGGACACTTGATGTATAAACAAAAATGTTTTTTTGGAGTGGAATATGGATGCAATCACACCTACTAAAACTACCTCTGGCCAATTTTTTTTAATCAAAAACTATAAGTCGTGTACTTTCTAAATATATTTTTAATAAAAAACTATAAGTCGTGTACTTTCTAAATATATTTTTAAAAAATAAATAAATATTAATATAAATAAATTCAAATCAAACTTAAGTAAAAAAAATTAAAATGGGATAAAAATTTTGAGACAGAATGAGTATATTATAATTTGTATAGATCACGCCACTTGACTTTGTAGAGATAAATATGTTACTTTCTATTTTATCCTGCTTCCTCAAACAATCAGACTTAGACACTAGTTTTTCAGGGACTAAACTTATAGCAGTAACAATTTAAAATGTGGTCTATTTTTATCAGTTTTCATTGACTGTGCATGCCAAACTGCTCTTGTTCACATGATCTAATTGACTCGAAGCATTCCTAGAGCAGGGGCAAGAAACAAGAGTATGAAAATATTATTATTATTTTTTTAAATTTTTTCGAACAGATGAAAACCGCTTCTTGCTTTTTTTACTCTCTGGCTTGACCACCATGCTTGCTTAACACTAGTGTGGCTCAAAATTAAAATAAAAGTGTTATGAAAATAATAGTAAAAAAACAGTTAAAAACGGAAGCGAGAACCCAACCCTAGAATTAAAACTTTACTCATGATATGCCTGTTATATGTAATCTGATGATGGTACATAATATGGAACAATGTATTTTGAAAGAAAATAAGATCTTAATTTTTTCTCCGCATTGAAAGATGAATTAACAATTGAATTCAGATTATCCATTAACTATTTTACATGCTGTTTAGTACAAGAAGTTTTTTAGTAAAAATTTTGATCCATAGTTGCGCATACCAGCAACTTTAGGTGGTGGGTAAATAGTACTAATGGTCCCAAATCTCTAATTTTTGTTGCAAATCAGTCCCTAATTTTAATTTTGTTACAAAATGGTTTCATTCATTTATAATTCATTGCATATTGCTCCGTAGTGCAGCCGTGCAGGCACAGAAACTTGATTTACAAAGAAGAAAAATTAATAGTTTAAATTGTTTATTTCCTGTGAAAAAAATATGATGCAGTTTGAATTTGTTGAATAATTTGAATTCATCAACTCTTATGAATTATATCATATTAGTTTTTTAAATTCTAATTTAAACTGTTTGACAATTGTTTTTTTTCCATTAATTCAAATTGTACTATAATTTTCTTACAAATAATAGAGAATTTAAAGTATCATTTTTTTTCTTTTCTATAAATCAAGTTTCTATACCTGCTTAGGGTTAGGGACCAATATGCAATGAATTATAAAAGTTTAGGATCAATTTGCTATGAAATTAAGGTTGGGGACTGATTTGCAACACAAACTAAAGGTTTGGACCAATGGTGCATGTTGCCCTTGGTAGCCGATGTCAAGCCCAAGCAGATGAGGGTGCGGTAGGTTGACAGCCAGTAGAGAAAATTGTCATATGAGTATGAGCAGTGAACTGGAGCATAGCAATATTATAAGCATCAGATTTGAGATGATTGATGTATAATTAACATTGAGTACTGGTAGGAAAAGAAGTCAAAGGATTGGATACGAAGATTGCTATTTCTCCTTGAAGAGCAGAAGAGGCCTGTAGGGATGAGGAGAGGGCAGAAAACGATTAACGGAAAAACCTCACCCATTTGCTCGTTCTTTTGTCTTTTCAGTTTCAGCCTTTGCCTTACTCAGTTCAGATTACCAACAAGACAAACCAAACCCTAGGAGAAATCGCCTTCTGTTTCTCATTTCTCTCTCAATTTCTGCCAATTTTTACTTCTTAGCAAGGCCTTTGAATTCAATTCTCCTCTTCGATGCCTTCGACGGCTGTCTCGTCGTCGCCGAGCTCGCTCCAGCTCCGATTAGCTTGGAAATGCGGGAATCGTAGAGGACCACGCACTGTTCTTGTGCGGACACTAGCGGGGAGGCTTGGTGATCGGGTTCGCTTGTTTTCTGTTGGTCGGAAAGATAAGGAAGCGGAATGGCGTTGTAATGACGTTTCTTGTATCCGCTCCGACTCTGCCGCCGACACATTCTCTGGCTGGTCTGACGCCGATAATTCTGATTCTTCGCCCATCGAATCCCAGAGGAAGCAATACTTTGGAGGTATAGGACATAAGAGTTAAGACTTTTCAAGCAAGTTGAGATTGTGAATTGAAAATGGGTATCGTTTTTTTTTTTTTGCCTGTAACTAAGTAATTGTATTTGACATTATTTTATGAATGCTGTTTAAATTATTCTGTAGGATGATTTGGGCACGAAGAATGATTGTTATATTTGTACCAAGTGTTTACTTTTTTGTTTCTATATAACTTGTTTATCTTTCTTGCTTTGGTTTCCATTTTCTTGACTAATAACACTTGGGAACTAGTGTGCTTCCAGGGATTGTGGGAGCTGGAGTGGCTGGAGTTGTCGTAGTGGTAGGGCTTACACTGGCAGCAGTATCTCTGAGCAAACAAACTTCTAGTAAGCCGTCTATATTAATCTAAAGACTGCTTTATTGGGGTCTTCTGACTCTTTATGTGCTATTTCATTACTGTCTTTTTTATGCAAATTAAGTTAGCTGATGAATTCATGAATCTGATTAATGCTGTGATGAAAGGAGATATGTTTTGCCAAATACAGGGCCAAAACAACAGATGGAACCATTAACAACTCATCAAGAAATTTCATTGGCATATGACGAAGGGGCTACTAAAGTTGGGGAGAGTGAAAAGACGGGTGATGGTGTGGTTGAGGATGACAGTAGTCTGGAGAACAATACAGGTACAGACGAGGCCTTTTCCTCGTCCTTGGAATTAAATAGCACAACATCCAAGAGTAAAATTGATAATGACAATGGGATTCATCCAGCCTCCACAAAGGATGCATCTGATGACTGTCATGATGTATCAGACAGTTCTGATTCGACTTTAGGGCCTTATCAATTGCCTGTCCCTGATATTACAAGCAATACCCTTGTATCAACTATCCATGAAGATTCAGATAGAAATTTTGATAAAAACTACCCTGAACCAACTCTAGAGAGTGAAATTAACATTATTAATGGCATAGAATCTGATGGGTCTAGTCAAATAGACAACAGAAATGATCACCAAGAAAGACCTGCTGACTTACAAGTGAAAGAGAATTCCAATATTTCATCAGGTTCTTTTGCTGATTCCAGTAGCGTGTCAGTTGCACCCATCACTTCAAGCTTTTCTGTCAGTCCAGAGGTGGATACATTTGAAACTCAAATTTTCTCCACAAGCATTACCGAGGCTGTAGCCCCTTCTTCAAACAAAGATGACCTTGGCACCAAGATGCTGCCTCAATTAGTCACAGATACAATTAGTAACTCGGTGAATGATTTGAGTGAGAGTGGGTCATTGAAGAAAACTTCTGTGTCAGAATTGCAGTATCAACTTCTAAATCAGGAAGTGGAAAGTGGTGATGAAGAGACAAATAAAAACATATCATCCAATAAATCCGCTAAACCTAGAAGTTCTTTATCCCCAGCTGGCATACCTGCTCCATCTGCTGTTGCTGTAGCTCTTCCAGCACATCCTGGAAAGGTTCTGGTTCCCGCTGTTGTAGATCAGGTACAGGCGCAGGCATTGGCAGCTCTTCAAGCTTTGAAGGTATTTATCTGATTCTTATTACACATTCCTTATCTGTTATTGTTATTCTATCCCAATTCTTTTATTTTTAGGTGCACATCTTAATCCACCCAGTATAAAACAACAGTTTTCTTTTATACTAGAATTGGTTCACTAGAATATTTGTAGCGAGAATAATTATCTTTGTGTGCTCCCTTTAACTTTTCATTCTATTTTATTCTCTCTGCTGCCACCTTTTGGGAGAGAACAATCTTGTTGAAACTGGTTTCTGAATAAAATATGCTTATATTGTCAAGCCTGGATGAACTAGCTGGTTTATTGTTGTAGTTGCAATCCTTGATGCTCAAATGAGATACTTCTCTAGAATTATGATTTTTTTTTTGGCTTCTCTAGCAATCAGTGCGAGGAGTTTTGGCGACATGTATAATGCAAATCGACATCTGAAATGTTTTCTTCACTTCCTAAAAGCAAACATCTGTTGGATGTAATGCTTAAAAGTGTACCATCTTTGTATATTTTGCTGGAAATATGTATCTTACCTCCACAAGTTGACTTGTTCACAATGTAGAGTGGAAACAATGAAAAGAGTGTTTCTTTATATAAAAGGGTTTAGCATTTCTTTATGTAGAAAAGAGGCCATTTTGTAAGAAGAGAGGGTGAGATATTGTATGTTTGTGTGCGTGTGTGCGTGCATGTGTGTGTGTGTGTGTGAGAGAGAGAGAGAGAGGGAGAGAGAGAGAGAGAGAGAGAGGATGTAGGTTCTTTATCATTTTTTTTCTTCGTTAAACTGACTAAACTCTACCTCTTGTTTATGGAAGGAGGTTAGGGAACTCATGAAATAGTCCAACTTGCAGCTATTAAAATTCATCACCGTTCTATACAAATAAATAAATAAATAAATAAAATTCATCACCCTTGTTTCTGAACATTGATGCCCTAACATGTGCAGATGTTATGTTATTGTGATTTGCAATTACTCATTTTTATTATCTTCTTTAGGTTATTGAGGCTGATGCTCAACCTGGTAATCTTTGTACACGTCGTGAGTATGCCCGTTGGTTGGTGTCTGCCAGTAGTGCTCTGTCAAGGTGTAGGCTTCTTTCCAGCTGCTTTACATATTCAGATATGAATATCTGGACTTCAGGCTGTGGTATGGTAAATTAACACCCATCAGTTGCTTCACAGGAATACAGTGTCAAAAGTTTATCCTGCAATGTACATTGAGGATATTACTGAACTTGCTTTTAACGATATCAAACCTGAAGACCCTGATTTTCCTGCCATTCAAGGTTAGTTGAATTTGAAATTTTCTTTGTAATTTTAGGAAGAATTTTCTCTTCCTTTATGGAAGTTTCTAGTAGAATGTTTTTCATTCTAGAGTAGAGGGGATATGTGTTCTAATGGGGTATTACATTTCAGGCTTGGCAGAAGCTGGCCTCATCTCAAGCAAGCTTTCAAATCGTGATTTGTTAAATGATGATGAGAGCCCTTGCTATTTTTTTCCTGAAAGGTGATTGATGATTTGCCTTCCACATTCAGAGGCATAACTGCCATTTGATTTATTGCAAACTCTAAATCTGTGTGCTGGACCCTGGCACAAGCCGAGCTTATGTTTGTTGTCTAGCTTCTCATCATGACCTGCAGAAGGAACAGCAATGGTCGAGTGTACATATTTTGAATTTAGTGAACATTAGCCTATTATAGTTTGCAGTTATTTGATTTCGTGGGAGGGGGAAGAGTTTTGCCTCTCTAAACTAGTTCTCTTTGTGTTTTTCGTTCCTCAGTCCTCTGTCACGTCAGGACCTTGTGAGCTGGAAGATGGCCCTAGAGAAGAGGCAACTTCCAGATGCTGACCAAAAGGTACCTGCTGTTGAAATTTTGTACATATTGCTTAATTTATGTAATGCATTTATTTAGATGTATGTAATTTGCCAACTTCCATTAACTTCCTGGTTTTGACATTGAGTAGGTGCTTTATCAACTTTCTGGCTTCATTGATATTGATAAGATAAACCCTGATGCTTGGCCTGCCCTTATAGCTGACTTCTCCTCAGGAGAACTGGGAATCATATCACTTGCATTTGGTAAACATTAACAGTATTGACAAAATCTTGTTGAAGTTCCATTCTTATTTTGACACTGAAGGCAGCAATTGTAATGTCATAATTTGACAGGTTGCACGAGATTGTTCCAGCCAGATAAACCTGTCACAAATGCACAGGCTGCTGTTGCTCTTGCTACTGGTGAAGCTTCTGATGTAGTAAGCGAGGAGCTTGCTCGCATAGAAGCAGAATCTATGGCAGAAAATGCTGTTGCTGCTCATAATGCTTTAGTTGCCCAAGTCGAGCAAGATATTAATGCAAGCTTTGAGAAGGAGCTTTTGATGGAGAGAGAAAAAATCCATGCTGTTGAGAGAATGGCTGAAGAGGCAAAGCGCGAAATGGATAGGTTGAGAATTGAGAGAGAAGAAGAGAATATTGCATTAATGAAGGAGCGTGCTGCTATTGAATCACAAATGGAAGTCTTGACCAGATTAAGATATGAAGTGGAGGAGCAACTAGAAAGCCTCATGACCAACAAAGTGGAGGTTTCATATGAAAAAGAAAGAATTGAAAAACTAAAAGAAGAAGCCGAGAAAGAAAGTCAGGAGATTTCACGGTTACAATATGAGTTGGAGGTTGAACGAAAAGCTTTGGCCATTGCCAGGTAAGGCAGTTGATTTCATCTGAGCAGATACAAATGGTTACCTTATCTGTTGACTAATATACAGACAAATGGTTGCCCTAGGAGTTGACTATAGTGCTTAATTAAAAATGTCCGCATTTCTGGTGTCACAATGTCCACATGAACACTGGTACTTAGTTAAAGGTCTTTACTCTGTTTAGATGAGTGTGGATAGAATTCGAGGCTGGTACAATGTTGGTGTGGAATGTGTTTTCTGTGAAATGTGTTTTCACTGTAATGTATTACAGATTGATTCCATCTTTCTCAACTAATTTACTGAAACTCTTCTATGTAAATTGACTCTGTTGGGACACTATTTGAAAGATAAGTAGCAAGTGAGAGCGGAAGATGTGTTCTCATGGAAACTGCAGCTTTGTGAGAACTTGAAGTTAAATCACTGGTTCACTGCTGTCAGCTTGAATCGCCAAAATTGATGTATTTGTACTTTTACTGACAACAAATGCCAAGTTGTGATGGGACTTTAATATATGAATCATGAAACTGAAGTGCTCTTTGCCTCTTCTTTCCTGTCAATACAGTTCCACCATTGCTCCAATTTGGAACATCTGATGCTTATTGATGCTGCTTATGATTTTTATCCAGGGCTTGGGCTGAAGATGAAGCAAAAAGAGCTAGAGAACAAGCAAAAGCATTAGAGGAGGCTAGAGATCGCTGGGAAAGGCAAGGCATTAGAGTTGTAGTTGACAATGACCTCCGTGAAGCAAGCTCGGCAGGGGTCACTTGGCTTAATGTTGAGAAGCAAATTTCTGTAGAAGAAACTGTTAGCAGGTCGCAAATTGTGGTGGACAAGTTGAAGAACATGGCAGGCGATGTAAAAGGGAAATCAAAGGACTTAATCAACAAGATTGTGGAGATGATACAACTTTTGGTTGCTGCATTGAAGGAGTGGACCTTGAGAGCAGGTACTAAGACTGAAGAACTGAAAGAGACTACCATGGTCAAGGTGAGAGCCTCTATGCAACAACTGCAGCATAGTGCATCAGAATTTGGCATGGCAGTTAGAGAAGGGACAAAGCGAGTGGCTGGAGATTGCAGGGATGGAGTTGAGAAACTTACACAAAAGTTCAAAACATGATCCATCACCTCCAAGCCCTCATCACTTTTAGAGGTTAAATGTTGTTGTATTTTGCTAGCTTATGATCAGTTGTTGGACCCGTCCATGGATGAGATTTTGTTGTACCTTGGAATTGGAAATCTGCTTGTGCTATAGAAAGGTTGGATCAGCAAATCGAGGTTCCAAACCTTTCCAGCTGTAAAGTTGAATAAAGTCGTCCATAGCCGCTGAGATTGTATTGAATAATCATGTTCTCCATTTCAAACAAGATGGATACTTTTTGAAGTTTGTTTCTAGCCCCTACAGATATTGCTCTAAACCAGATGGAGTACACAAATACCAAATCCCTTGTCCGTAATGAATAACCTATTGTGAATTACGGAGATCAAAAGACATTCAAGAGACTTGCATCTTTATTACAAAAACGAGTGTTGAATGATCATGCCAATCAAAATAGCAATTGAAGCTCGCATTTCAGATCAGATGAAAGATTGCTTACAGCTTTGCCAAAGTCCACAATAGCATTCGTTAGTTGCAGGCCCAAGAGTATTTTTCATGAACATAGCAATTACGAGATCTTCTGACGTCAAAAGAAACGCAGAACTTCACTTTCGCATTCCTACTCTCAAATATAACTAAGCTGGAAGCATAATATCCAGTCACAGATGACATAACAGATAAAAAACAACATAATGACTAATAAAGGTCATCTAAGCTTCTAAGTGAACTTTCTCTGGGGATCAGCAGTAGTGAAAATTTACTTCTTCTTTTCACCACCTCCAGTGGCCCTGCAATACCGTTTATCAAAGTGAAGTTACTGTCACAACTATGTACAGCAAGCAAAGACCATGTAAATCTCCACTATGCCATTCTGAAGCACAATACCAAAAGTGGTAAATATTAATAGAATTACCCCACCTTGGGCAGAACATTAGACATCTCCTCTCTCTTCTTCTTCGCCGTCTTGTGAGTTCCCAACTTCCTCTTAGCTACCTTCAATTCTCGCTTGTCCTTACCCACTTTCAGAAGCTCAGTGATCCTTTTCCCATACGGAGCAAACCCAGCAACCTCCCTGATCAAGTTCCTCACAAAATGAACCCTTGTTGCTAGTTTTCTACAAACAAGAATCACATGAGGAATAAGAAGTTGTCCTTCCACCAATTTTTAAATGCATATACGGACCATATGTGTTCGTAAAGGGCGGATAAGTCAAACGGCCAAATGCCTTCCCCAAAGATCTAGTTGTAATGATTACACCAAAGTCCATCATTCAGAAAACTCATTGATAATTGCCACATTAAAGGTTAATGGATGATAGAAGCATGAAGTCATCCTAAATTCTTTCTGCTTCAAGCTATAATTAACAGATCAGAATTGTACATAGTAGATATCAAGACAAGAATTGAAAGCCAAAAAAGGCCAGAATCTACATACCCTTTCCTATCAGAGGGGCGTGGAACCAACTACTTCTTAGTTACAATGTGGCCTCTGTTCAAACCCATAAAGAGGCCGGTATTAGGCTGCTTGGACGTCATACCTGCTTCAATCCATATTTACCTCAGTGCCTCATCAAAGGTCGAAGTGAAAAGACAACTCTAAAGTCTAAGAGACTAAGACTATCAGAACAGCACCAAAAGTAATAGACTAAAAACATGAAGTTATAAATTCCATGTGAGCTAACATTATCCAGATTCCGAGTTACACAACGTAGTGACCTCATAACTCTTCAAGTCTCAATCAATCAGAAACCCAACATCAAACAATCCAGACTCTACCTCACGAGAACACTTATTGCATCTCAGCAAAAATAACCATGGTAGGGGTGTTCGCAGTTGGATATAACTGGGTTTTGGCTCAACCTGACTCTACCCGCATTATTGACCGAGTTCCCCAATTAACTGTCTAACTCTGTTCGTATACCCTTAAATTCGATGACAACCTAAACCACATAAAAATAAGTTCATTATAGCCTTTATATTTTCATGTAATGCAACAATTTTTATCCAAAATAGTTATAAATAAGTAAAAAAAAACATGCAATTATACTTCAAGTTTTAATTTATATAAAAAATTTCTCAACTCAAATAAAATTGTATGTGCCTAAAATGCTCAGGAAAAAAAATCAATTTATAACAATAATACAAAATAAAAAAACTACAAAAAACAAAAGGTATGGTTTAAACTTACTTTGGTTTTAAATAATGATCTCAAAACTCAAATCGCGTTGATATCAATAAACAAATAAGAAAAGTCAGCTGTAAAAGTTCACATTCACGTCCATAAATTTATATATTATAAACAAAAATCAACTTATAATAATTTGCATAAGTAATCGAATAGTTTAACTCTTCCTTCTCATTTTCTGACTCTTTGCTCCTTAACCTATATGTATGTCATAATGGTCAATTTTAATACTCAACAACGAAAACTAGATATATACAAAATAGCCAAAGTCTCATGTGAATTTCTACAAAGAAAAAAAAACATCTCAATCTAAAACAGTTATAAATAAGTAAAAAAACAAATCGCACAGGAAGAGAGAAAGAAGTGAGTTCTGAGCACTGTCATCATATTATTAGAAATTAGAATTTAGGAAATAGGGAAAAAAGCATGTTGGGTCGAATTTATGTAGGTTTTACAAATTGGAGCTCGCCCCACTTTGTATGAATGATCGGGTTCACTTTTTCACTACCCACTCCAACCCTAACCCACATTGCTATCGATTAGGTTTGGTTTAAGACAACTGGTTTTGCAAGTTGATTGGGTTAGATGAACACCCCTAACTGTGAGTAAAGTTGCTTGGGGCTCCCCTAATTTATTTTTTTGCCCTAAATAAGTACCCGACCTTCACTTTGTTCTAATAAAGTACATTTCCTCTTATTGCGTGTCTCAATTAAGAACCTTCCATCAGCTCTAATCTTAAATCTGGCAAAAAATTGACGATGTGGCATTAAATAACACTAAAATAAATCTTAAATAAGTAACAATTTTGGTCCTCAAACTTTTCTAATTAATATTTTTCAATCTAAAACTTCTAAACTTTACAGGGAGTACCGAGATGCGAATCGATTCTCTTTCGCCGCCACCTCTCTGATTCTCTCTCGCCTCCACTTTGCTGTGATTCTTCAGCACCAATGCTTGCTAAACGGTTCAACTCTTAATCCCCTAGCTCGAAGACCTAAATGTTCCGCAATCCCTTTCCAAAATCCCAAGCTGCCGAGTGTCTTCGAAGATCCCCTCTCGGTTAATCAATTAGGTTGGGTTGACGACGGCGGCGAATCGAGGCAGACAGCAAATTGGGTTGGGACGACGACGACGGTTGCGCGGATTGGGTTGGGATGACAGCGGCGGCAGCACTGATTGGGTTAAGTTGACAGGGCATTGAATTGAGGCGGGCAGCCATGGGGCTGGGCTGGGTTAACTGGGCATCGAATCGAGGCTTCCTCGCACATCTCTCCTCATTGCATCAGATAATTATGACGTTCCAGCTTGCCCGTCCCGCCACCTTTTGACAACCCTTAGCCGCTGCGAACACCACCACCTTTCATCCCTTGGTCTTACCTCCGTCATCGGCGCCTTAAGCATTGGCCGGAGGTCCTGAACAAGGAGTCAGAGAGAAAAGACATGCGGATTGAGGAGGGATCGGAGAGATGAGCTCGTATTGGCTCAAGAAAAAGAGGTCGAGATGTAGGCCTGAACCCGATTTGAAGGGTCTAAATTGTAGATTTAGAAATTTAAGTCTTAGAATTGTTGATGATAAAAGTATGAGGACTAAATTTGTTATTTAAGATTTATTTTAATATTAATTAATATCATGTCAATGATTTCCATCAAATTTAACACTGGAATTGGCGAAAATACTCAATTGGCAATTGAGACACACAATAAAAGAAAATGTATCTTACTAGGATAATTTTAAAGATAAAGTACCCAATTTGGGCATAGAAAAAAACTAAGTGACATGCGTTAAATTTTACCCTTATAACTACATTTTAAAAGATGAGAGGTTTTTTACTGTTCACATACAGTTAACTCAATGTAGATAAACAGTACCATTTTTTTTTTTTTTCTTTTTTGGCGTCTATCTCTCTTTCATTTTTTTTAACTTGTTTTTATGCAATTTGCTCTTTTTTGCATTTGATCATGTTTTCGCAAAGGCACTCACCTTTCTGAGTGCCTATATTGCAATTTTCTCATTTTTAGTTTATTTCATGTTTTGTTTCAATTAAAATGCAATTTTAATCCTTAATTTTCTAATCCTTCCCATTTTAGGTTTTAAATTACGTCCACATTACATTTTAGACCCCATTTTTTATAACTATTTAACTAGATTTTCTATTTACTCTCTGGGTCCCCAAGTTTTTTTTTATTTTATATACTATCTTCTAAAGTATGACATTGGTAATCATAATTTATTTATTTTTTAGTAAAACCATTTTTTTTATCTTTATTAAATCAATTTTTAAACCCTTAATACATAAAGTTTTTTCCTTTTTGTCTTGATCTAAACTTTTTTTTATTGATTTTCTTTATTATTGTTTTCTAAAATGAACCTTTAATTATTATAATTTGCCTACCCTTGGCCTGGTTCTAGTTGATTCGGCTTTAGTTAATTATTTTATTTTATTTTATTTTTATCTTTATTAAGTTGATAGTTAAACTATTAATTGATTAACATATATTAAAACATAGTTTTATATTTTGGTCATTTTTTTATCATTATTGATGATTACTTTTTATAGCATCAATTATTTACTTCAAACTCTATAGTTCAAAACAGTAATTTGGTCCATAATTGTTAACATTGAAAGTGAATTTTTCTAGATATATTTTTTTATTGATAATAAAAAATAGAGTTTGAGTTAATAAAAGATGAAAAATTTTAGTGAATTGTTTTTTAATAACAAAAAAAATACTTTGTTTCAAAGCATGTACTATGTTTTGTTTCATAGTGTTATATTTTGATGATAACTTGTCATTTTTATGATAAAAATATAACATGAAGAGAGTCAAACTCAAATTTGAAACAAATAAAATTTTTTATTGATTTTCATGAATTTATTAGTGAGAAATTTTTAATTATCTATTACTAATATTTGTTACAAAAATATCCGCTACAATATGTGGGTCACTAAATCTCACTGTATTCTAAAAGATTACAAGTTTTATTGTTCATCTATAGTAGAAATCATTGTAGATGAACAGTATTTTTTTTTGGGTTGTATTTTACTACTTTTTCTGGATGTGTTCTGTTTGTTTTGAAGCTTGATCCCTTTTTTTTTTGTTTTTGCATGGAAGTCACTTTAGCAATGGCCTGTGTCTTTATTTTCACAGTTTTAGTCTGTTCCATATTTCTTTGTGGTTAAATGCATTTTCAGTGCATGAATTCTTGCATTTTCTCATTATAGTCACTGAGTTCTGTTTGTTGGTCATTTTAGTCCCCATACTTAATAACTAAATTTTTTTCATTTATTCTCTTGGTCTCTAATTATTTTGTTGCTTTTTATTTATTGTCTTCTAAAGCAAAATCTTGGTAACCATGGTTTATTTCTTTTATTTAATCAACCATAATCACTTTCTTTAACCTTTTTTTGTTACTTTTTTATTATTATTTTTTAAAATAAAACTTTAGCCACTATGAGTTGTCCACTTTTGGGTATGATTCAAGTTGCTTTGTTTTAATTAATGTTTTCATTTTTTTTTCTTTATTAAGTTAGTGGTTAAGTCTTTAATTCCTAAAATCTTTACATTTACTCTCTTAGCCTGAAGACCATTTTTTGTTATTTTCTTATGTATCCATCATTAAATTTCACTATTTTTCTTATTTTATTAACTATTTTATATTATTTCTCTTCTAAAACAAAATTTTAGTCGTTACAGTTTATCTATTGATATTTAGAATCTTTTGTTAGTCTCAAAATTTTACTTTGACTTTTTATCCTGATTCTTGTTTTTTTCTTTTAATTATTTTTATGAATTTTCTTTTTATCAATGACCAACACTATTTATATTTATATTTAATATTAACACGGATTAAGTCAGCGTAACGTGCGTGTACCATAAACGTCGTTACAGTCTAATAATCAATCTTTCACTTCCCACTTGGCCTTTCTTCTGTATACCCAAAAAAAAAAATGAAAATTTCTTAAATCTTTCGAGAACAGTGTTCTTAACCAAAATTGAAAGCTCAAAGAGCTTGGGGTTGTACAGAAGTAACATGGATAATATAATTACGATTTGATAAAATTTAACAACATCATTGCAATGAGTCTCTATGAAATCTTCGTATGTTGTTGCGACATCGGGGAATGCACAATTTATACTAATAGTAGTAGTTTTTACACCTACAGTTTTTGTCTATAAACTCATGGTGAGAACAATAAGGTTTACTTTTAGGGTTAAATCACTCATTGTCTCTCAAATTATGTTGACCAAGGTATTTTTATTTTTTAAACGTTGGTGCAATGCTACTCGGTCTCTCAATTATAAAACATGGGGCGCTTATTTAACTCAATTAATTCAATCAACTTGACATTAACCTGTTAGATTTCTAGCAGTTTAGTGACCTAATTGTAAAAATTTAAAGTTTTAGTTTTATTCATAACATACGTTACTTGAAATACTTAATGTGAATTAAACACAACTTATTAGAAGTTTCTAAATTCTAAATTTAAAGAAGTTTGGAAAAAAATCACAAAGGAAATATAGAAAATAGAGGAATAAAAAAACAAGAATAAGTTCCCTGAGAAGATAGAAATACTAAGAGCAAACTTAAGTCAACTTAATCTAAAATAATTTATTTTTATTTTCAAATTTTTTATCTAAAATTAATTTTATTTAAAAATCAATACTATGTAAGTGCAATTATTAAAAAATACAATTTTTATAATCTTATTAAAATTTATGAATTTTTATTTTTTTAATATCTAAAATTATAAAAAATTAATAATATCATAAAAACTTGCTTTCAAATAAATTATCACATCTATATATAATATTATTTTTCAAATAAATTTGGATCCACAAAAAAAGATGTAAAAAATAAAAATAAATCATCATGAATTAAATTGCTTTAAATTAAAACAAATTGGCTCTAAAAAGCTCACCCGACTGATGGTGCAAACATAAAGTTCCAGCCCTCCAGGGGCCAAGACGAACCCTGCCTCCGCAGATAGTCATATTATACTTACTAAAACTCGAGCAAACAACTCAAGCTCAGCACGGTCGTCAACATCACGTGGATTTGTAACATTCAGGTCCCTGTAGCTCTAAAATGCAGCACGCATTGCTTATCCAAACAACTCGACGCACAACATGTAGCAACTCTGGATTCAACCGTTTCGTTTGGGCAAAGGATGACAGGAAAATAGTAAGGAGAACAAGCAGAAGCTAGAGGAAGCAGGACATAGAGCTACCAGGAGGCCTGCAGATGATTATCATCATCCTCGACAATCAACGGATATGGATCAATTGATCGCACATATACGCAGCAGAAATAAAATAAGCGGAATTCAAATGCTTCAAAAGTTCCAATTCCACATTTCTAGTCTCAAATATCAAGTCACAGCTGAAAACATCACAATACCAATCAAAAACTCATCTAATGTCTACTACATGATTGCAAGTAAACTTGTTCCAAAGCGATTCACATCAATGGGGGCACAGATCACTGATCACTTCTTCTTTTCACCACCTCCAGTGGCCCTGCAATATCATTTATCAATGTATGGTTAGTATCGAAATGCCTTGCAGAAACTTGAAAGGACATAAAAAATACTAGCACGCAATTTAAGGCAAAATACTAAAACTAGTGATTATAAACAAAATTACCTCATCTTGCGGAGAACATTGGACATCTCCTCTCTCTTCTTCTTGGCTCTCTTGTGAGTTCCCAACTTCCTCTTAGCTACCTTCAATGCTCTCTTGTCTTTACCCACCTTTAGAAGCTCAGTGATCCTCTTTTCATAAGGAGCAAAACCAGCAACTTCCCTGATCAAGGCCCTAACGAAATGGACCCTTTTGCTCGTTTTCTGTAGAGGGGTATACGTTTATAAGAGAGAAGTTGGGAATTTTATCATCATTCTACTTTAATAAGCTATATATAACGATAACCTATTACATATGTGAGTGCAAACTGAGATACCGAGCACAGAGAGGAAAGGTGGTATCTATCCAGAACACCTTCCTCAAAAGACTCGGGGAAGATGATTAGATCGAGCTACTTGTTTAAGTTTGGTGTTTCAAAAAAAAAGAAAAAACACTATCAAGGCATACATAGAGTGCCAAAAATCTAAATTACAACAGGATCCAAAGTATCAGTTAATTCTATCTCTGCGATAGTAGAATTTCTGGAGAAGATGTAACAAGCGTATAAAACCCTTTGTTTAAGTGTAATAGACATTCCAGTTGACTGAGCAAAACTGACAGAAAGCCCTCCTATTGCATTTGAATCATATTACCCATAAAATTAAAAGACAAATCGAAGGAGAACCTTCGTCTAGTTATTATTCATGTAAAGTGTACCCGTAATGAAATCAGACAAGAATACTCACATCCTAGTTTCTTATCCTAAGAATGCAACCATTTACAGATGCTTAAATGTATACATATCGGATACTAAAACGCTAAGAGAACAACTTGTTTGGAATCTACATACCCCTTTCCGGTCAGAAGGGCGTGGAGCCAACTCCTTCTTGGTTACAACATGACCTTTGTTCAAACCAACAAACAGACCAGTATTCGGCTGCTTGGGCGCCATACCTGCCAAAAAAAACCACATAACTCTAGTGTCTACTTGAAGCTCCTAAAGTAAAATAAGAACTAAAACGTCCATTGGGCACAAAGCAAAACACTGAAAAACATAAGCCATAAGCTAGATAAATTTCGCCTCACATCTTCTGCAACCTTTACCCCAGCCCCCAATTAAGGAGAAAGATCCAAAGAACGAAGGGGAAATGAAATATAAAGCTTAGCTCCCAAATCATAACTTGAGAAACGAGAAAAAGTTAGGATTGGAGTTCTCGTGATTAAAAATATGCATCGAGATGAAAAACATAGAACACCAAAGGTTGCAAGGTCGGGAATGGAGAGAGCAAAATCACCAGCTGATGCTACCGAGCAGACGGGGCAAACTTGGGGAGAGATCTAGGGTTTTACGTTTCGGGTTCAATTTATAGAATCGGTCAACTTCGTAAAATTCTCAGAAAATAGAGGGTAGTTTTGTCATAGGACTCCGAAAAAGGTCTACTTCGTGACTTCCCTGCTATTTGGTGGGCTTGAGGCCCAACAAAGGCGCTCGACTGGCCCTTAGTCTGGTCTTGCATCACCCGGTAAAAGTTATCGAAAACAAAAGATCAAAATCACATTGGTCACTCAACTTCTTTGACTTGAGCGAGTCAGTCCTTTAAGTTCCACACAGTATGACTTAGTCACTTAACTTTGAAAATTTGAGTGAGTTAAATCCTCATTTAGCCATTGTATGCAATGGTAGACTACGTGAGTTTTATTTTCTATTGACACTTGAACCCTCACTTCCTTTTCGTCTTCACCATTGTCCTATTTTCCCTAGAATAATCTGCATGACAACATCATCTTTTTCCAACAAATCATAAAGCAATCTCTCTTACAAAACCATAAAACCAAATATAAAGATCAATTCATGATCAGTTTGAGCAATATGTATGATCAATCTACTCGTGACTAAAGCGGTAAAAGACCGTATGCCTAACCACTTCTCCACCCTCCTTATCATTATCACTGTCATTAGAAAATTCAATTTCTGCCTCACAACCTTACCAAACTCCCCTAGACCCACCTTACATTGATGCAAACCAAAGAATATTGGCTTAGATGAATTTCACCAGATATGCAAAAGGAACTATGTTGGTTTAGCAGTGGTCAAAGAACGAATCAACAATGAAGGCACCCAAAAAAGGCAGAAGCAATGTCATTTATGGCCACACATTGGCATTTTTTGCTATTACCATAGACATACCCAGTGGGCCTGTTAGGTAAGTAATGAAATTTGAGCTAATTATGATATACGCAAACCTTTCCGCTATCTTGATACTTGCAAAATAGAAGGGGTTACAAGTTGTTAAGAAAATATTTCAATTAGAAGAACATTTGGATTTGATGGCAATTAGAAGGTGGGTAGGAGGGCTATTAATAAAAATCAAGAAGCATGTAAGGACCCCTTGAAGGTATCCACAGGATCCGTGGCATAGAGGTGAGCCTAACAGCTTCATGAGGTTCTAAAAGGGCACATAATAGGGCTCTTTAGACCACTAGAGGCAAACGATGTAGCTAGTACTTGAGACCAGCCATATTCCTGAGCACTTTGGAATTTGGATTAACATACTTGAAGCTTAATACCAAGCATGAAAAAAAAAAAAGGACCATACATGGGCAGAAACCCCTAACTGTGCATGGGGTACACCCGAAAGGGCCTACTAGGCACTTTATGGGCATTTTAGCTTAAGACTACTTTGTTCCAGTTTCTTTCAGTTTTTCTAAGTGTATTTTGAACATTAAATGCCTTAGGGCATGTAAGTACTTTCATTTGTATGAAAAAAGTATAGGAGAGGGTACCCAAGACATGCTACCAAGTCCAAATGGGACTCCTAGTACACGGATAGCCTATTTTGAAAAGGTTTAGGGTTTTTGTGAGTCTTTTGGCCATTAGAACACCTTTTAAGGCCGTTTCAACTCTTGTGATATTCAAAATTTATTTGACATTAATTTCTTGCTAGTAAAGCAATTATCTTGAGTTCTATGTGAACTTAACTTAGAATCCAATGAACTATGTGATCCTTTGCTTGTTAATCTCTATTCACTTATCTAAAAGGCATCCTTTGTAGAGCTTGAATTATCTTGGGTGTGTTTTCTGTGATTACCAGTTACTTATAATGAATGAAGCATATCTCCAACTGCCAAACCTAGAGTGACGGACAGGTAGGCCTTTGTAGTCTCAGCCTTTCACCAACATCATCCAGGTCACATGTATACCCTTGTGCATTTTCTATCAACTAAGGACAAAATAACATAGTTTGTCAAAACTTGAGGATAAGTCATACATTTACCACATTTTGTCATTTTGAGGACTAAATCATTATAACATGAAATTAAAGAACTAACTTGTGTGAGTTTGTAAAATTGAAGGATTAACCATATACGTTGGCAGAAAATAAAATAATTTTTGTTTTTTGACAACTTATTTCATTTAAAGTCCTTTCTAATTAACTGAACTCACCGTTCCGACTATAAAAAAAATATTAATCTTGAAACCAAGCCCAACATATATATGTTGCCATTAATGGCAGCTACCAAATAAGGTCAAGTGGTTATTGTTTGCATACATTTTACTAGCATGCAAATGAGCTCTTTTTTTATTTTTAGTTTACTTGATCTTTTTGGAATCAAGCTTTATTGAGCTTAACCTTAAGTTTGAGCAAAAAATTAAATTTGATATGTTTTTAGTCAGGATTGAATCTAGGTATCTCAAGTTCAAGCTTTTAGTTATTATGATAAAAGAGTTAACTACACTCACCCCCTAATATCAAAGTCACATTCACATAAGCTCCTAAGGTTTCAAAATTAACTATCTAAAAAAAAAATATACTACCTTCGTCCATATTTCTTTGAAGCATTTTGTTTTGCACAAAGTTTAGGGTTAGGACTTTTTTTTGCATTTATTTTCTAATTTTGCCCTTAGATTTGCTTTGTCAATCTTTTATCACTATGTGGCTTAGCCTCCATCTCTGTCTTGACCTTCATTTATAAAAAAAAAAAAAAAGCAAATACACGAACATAAATATTTTATTAAAGAAATCAAGGTTTATTTTGATTCAATCAATCTTTTGCTTAGCCTCAATTTACAAAATCCCCTTATTTCAGTAGGAAACAATCCACAAATAGCAAAGTAGTCTGGACTAGAAAAGGTTGGTCATGGCTAAAGTGGTAGTAGGCAAGATTCAATCATTTGCAAAAAAAAACAAAGCCGAAGCAGCCTTTAGCAACATATAAGCATTTGAACCAAAAGCAAGGATGGGGGATGAAATTCAAACAAGACCTTGCTAGCATCAGTCGAGCAAATGGAAAAATGATTACAGAAACAATAAATCTAGAAATGAGAAAAGAGCAATTTAGGGTAGAAGGCTAGATGGCATAAAATACTTCAGTTAGAACATATGGCAAAACATTAACCTAGGAATGAGAGAGAAAGATGAAATACAGCCAGAGCGAAAGGGGGGGAAAGAGAATGGAGAAAGTGAGAAAGAGAAAGAGTGGGGTATATTTAGGAAAGAGAAAAAGAGATGAATTAAAATGGGTATGATGATAAATGGGATGTAAAAAACTTACCAAATAAGGAAACATTGTAAAAAATTTAGGATGACCCAAAAAGAAAAATATTATAAAGAAAATGAGATGATGAGTATAAAATTAATTATACATTACCCTAGAGTTACCTAATAATTACATGCAATCCTTAAGATTTCAAAAGTTACAATTTGTTCTTAATCTTATGGCCTAATTACCTAAATGACCCCTATACTTTAATGACTCGGTCAATTGCTCCCTCGGATTTTTTTAGAGCATGAATCGAGCCTTGAACTTTGATAATTGGGACTCTTTGCCCACTTGAGGTAACTTTGTCCATTTAATCACAGGAAAAACTACATAACTGCCATTTAAGTTTTCTAATTCTATCTTTTGTACCTTATTTTATCCCTTCCAACCCCTTTCTCATGTCTCTCGCACACGCTCTTAGCCGATGTCGCCTTTCACACAAGGCATGAGTCCACTGTTCGCAAACCTCTTCCTCACATTCACCCCCTCCTCCCCCCCAAATTTAGGGCTATAAATCTCGGGTTAGGGTCGAGTTTGGGTTGGAACCTGAAATTTTCACTCAACTTCGACATCCGAAAAATGAATCCTGATTCGATCCTATTTATTGGCTCAACCCGAATCGATCCTAACTTGAAAATATAAGGTCGGGTTTACCGACATAAACCCAACACTTTTGACGAAGGATGACAACAGCAGACTAAGGGATGACGATGGTGAACTAAGGAATGGTGCTGAATGGCAAAACAGAGGCTGACAAAGAGGCCGATAGTGGAGCTACGAGCGAGAGGCATTGAGAAGAAGATCGATGCCTAGGGGACAATGACGACCTCACGTGGTGAACAAACCAAAGGACAATGATCTTGTTTAGCGAATGAACCATATGATAAAAACGGCAACAATCTCATGCGGTGAACAAACTAGAGAATGAACCAGGCAATGGAGATGGCAATGATCTCATGCCAATAGGTAAAGTGAGGGGGAGGATGACGAAAGAGCAATGTTAGGTGGGGCTAAGAATGGGGCGGATGGCAAAGGTAGCTAGGAGAGGCCAGAGAGGGCAAAGCAAGAATATAGGGCAAAGGGCTAGAGGCGATGCGAGTTGGGGATAGGGGTTGGGAAGGGAAGTCATTTAGGGTTAAGCTTGGGCCCAAATAGCAAATTAGGGAATGGGCTGGGTTGAGTATATGTATTATGGATTTGTTAGTTTTCGGCTGAGATTCGGGTTAATCAAGTGGTTTCGAGTTTAACCCGAACTAACCTGACTTCTATGTCCTAGAATAAGGTTGGGTTCGGGGTAACCCGAATGCTTGTTTTCCTTTCCTCTGACTTGACCTTATACGTCGGGTTTCGGGTTACGGATGAAAGCTTTCAACCCTACCCTCGTTGACCTCCTTAGCTCTTCCTCTGCCTCGCCCTACCATCACTTCTTTGGCTTCTCCTCGCTCTGTTGTGGATCTCCTCGGCGTTGCCTTCCTTACCCTGCCGTTAGCCTCCCCAGCTTCTTTTAGACCTCACATTCCTCACCCCATCATTGACTTCCTCGGCTTCACCTTCCGCTACTCACGATCTTTTTCTTTTTAATCCCCAATCTTCGTCATCCAACTCCAATCAATCTCGATTTTATGCCTCCAGTATATCTCAATTTCATGCCTTTAGTCCGCCTCAATCGTTCTATGTTACAGTTGGTAAAAAATGAGCACCTATGGCAAAGAAAAGCTGGCATTGACAGTGTAAGCCAATCTTAATCCATTTTAGATGGGTTTTGGAGAAAAATAGAATAAGTTTTAGGTTTTAGGTGAAAAATGATGGAAATAAAAAATTCAGATGACAACATTTAATTGAAATTTAAGTTCCAAAGTTAATGGTTTGTACAATTAGAGGCCTAAAATTTAAAATTGTGCAATTAGATACAATTCCATTACATAACTGACGAAAAGCCTCTGAGTTACTAAGTGAGGTGGGCAAAGTGCCTTGGTTATCAAAGTTGGAGACTTGACTCATGCCCCAAAAATGTCTAGAGGAGTGTTTGGCCGAGTCACTATAGTACAAGAGTCATCTAGGTAATAAGACCTAATTTTATTGATCTCTCGAGTCAAACTAGAATACAAATTTTTTTGGATTCATCAAACTCAAGTCAACACCCAAAATGTCAAACCAATCTTAAGCCCAGACTTCATAATTTACACTTTTATGTTCCATAGGCATCTAAGTCATGGACCAAGCAAGCTATCGGGACAAAGGTGTCAACGATATTTAAGCGATGTTTTACCACTTAGACAATGAATGCACAAAGGCAACATTTAGTGTTGGTGAAGGCAAATAGGACTGTTGATCCCAAACTTTTATTGTCATTGCAAATCAGTCATTAACCTCCATTTTATTACAATCTAAGGCCTTTATAGTTCTTTTACATATTGGCCCCTAACTAAAGACAAAATCGAGTTGGCATAAAAACCCGATTTATAAAGAAAGAAAATTTATAATTTAAATATTTTATTATATTAAAAAATTATGGTACAATTTAAATTCATAGAAAGATAGTTACCAAAAAATTTAAATTAAAATTTAAAAAGTTGATGTTAGATAGTCTTATGAGAGTTAATAAATTCAAACTATTGGTAACAATCTTCCAATAAATTTAATTTGTCATAATTTTTTGGCAATTAATAGACTACTTAAACTATTAATTTTTTATATTATAATTTTTTGATAGTTAATAGACTATTTAAACTATCAATTTTTTTATGTCATGATTTTTTGATAGTTAAAAAACCATTTAAATTATCATTTTTTCTTATTTGTAAATCAGGTTTCTATGTCAAACTTAATATTTTTCAATTATAAGGACCAATATGCAATAATTATAAAGGGTTGAGACCAAATTGCAATGAAATAAATATTGAGAATCAATTTGTAGTGACAACTAAAGGTTTGAATTAATGGTGCTTTTTACTCAGTGTTGGTGCATCACAAAATCACTTGACTTATTCTTGAAGCTCGACAATCTCATTAAGGGAAGTGGTTCGGATTTAGGAATTAGAAGGAGGTGAGTCGAGATGTAGTGTTGTGATTCATGTGAAGACCCATTTAATAATACATATTAGTGAAAAACATACTTTTCCCACTCTCATCTTGGTTTTGTTATTTTGGTTGCTGTAAAGTTAGGTAAAACGGAAACTCTATTCAATTTAATACTTTAATCAATCAAATGACCTGTATGAGATGTTCTGTCCATACATATGCTTTGAGCCATAGAAATTTATTTTCTGATGAATCATAAACATGACACTACTAGAAAGATGAGTCATATTAATGTTCGCCAGTATCTTCTCTTCTTTTTTTCCCCACACAGCTGTAAATTTAATTTTAATGATTCTTTTACTTTAGGCTATTCAGCTAGGTCAAGAAGTATTATTGAAGATGATAAAAGGGATTTTTTGTACCTGTTTTTTCTCTGGATGTGAGACTCTCCAATGGCCTGGAAGCAAAGCTATAGGCTTCTACAAAAGGAGTAAAACTAGCTCAGCAACTCCAAACCTTCCCATTAGTCATTTAAATGGATTCAGAACTAGTGATACAACTTATGAATTCATCTCAACGTTCTTTATTTCAACTATTGTTATTTATTCTTGATAACTGGTCTCTTGAACAACAAGTCCGAATTATGTGGACGCATCATACTTACGGGAAGCACAATGAAATGGCAGATTGTCTTGCTAAGAATGGAGCAGTTATATCCACTGATAGCACACTTTTATCTTGTAAGTATCCGAATTTTTTCCTAAATTTGCATTTAGCAAACTATTTTAGATTAGCAACCTCTAGACATTGTATTGCTAGTCCAGCCTATTGTTTTATTTTGTGTTATCAAACCTAGCCTGACCTAGCCAGTCGGACTGGTTCAACAACGATCCGAGGGGCAAAGTAGGCTAGGTTGCATCCTCAAACACACTTAGATAAAACCCATTTTTTTTTAAGTAATGTGGGCTCTATGGCTTAGATCATTTAATTATGTTAGGTTGATGTTTAATTGATCCAAAGTTAAAACAAATTTAAAAAAAATTCAAAAAGCTTAGAAGTTAAAATAATGCAAACGACAGCCTTATGACAAATTTTATAAGAGACTAGTATATTTCTGTTATATTATTAGTATTTTACAAGATTTATCTTCAAGACAAAATAAGTAATTATCCGTACATGTTTTTCAAATATTTAGGAATCAGCTTTAAAACTTGAATGATTGACTATGTACTTAACTTGAATTATGTGTTATTTGTTTTAAAATACTATAAAAAAAACATAGAAGCATGTTTTATTTTAGATAGCAACAGGACATACTTGGCGGAGTACAAACATGCTTATATGCAAACGTTATTGTGCATTTGTGGTTGGTCTGCAATGCTAAATTGATTGAATCGGTTAACTCACCACTCATCTATTTCAGATTGCTCGTTGATCAAGTTTGACAACATTGGTTCTATTCTGCACCCTGACAGATCGCTTGCTATGTAATTTTTGCTCTAAACTCCCTATTTCATTTCCTTCTTTAAAGGATTTCTCTTTAAAAAAAAAAAAAGCAAATAACCTTTTCATATTGTTGTATTTCCACAAAATGCTTCTATAACACTATTTCTTAACACTGTATTTTTTTTATAAGTTATTTTTTCAATTTTAAATAGACAAAAAATTACTACTTTTTCCTGAAAATAAATTTTACAAACACTAGCTTTAGAATATATCAGTGTTGAATAAAGAGGACCCAATCTGCAAAAACTCAATGTTGGTGATTTGGCTTAAATTGAAAAGATTAAAGCACTTCACTTCGAGTTTGTCAAAATCCTAATTAGTTAGGAATATTATGCATTAATGACAGAGTTTTGAGAATTTTGGAAATTGCTTGCCGAATTAGTTTCAGATTAAAGTTAAAGGCTGGTGGCAATTTTTTGCTTGGAGACCAGGTAATTTTGGGTTTTATATGTGTTAGAAGTTCAGAATTTTGAGCTTGCTTAAGAATATTTTTCCACTATTAGTTAGCTATAAGTGTGACCTATAAATGAATAAATTGTGGTAAGGATTTTGGTATGAGATAAAGTTTCTAAAGGCAATAATTTAGGTTTCAAGAAAGGAGTACCTCGTGAAAATCTTGGAACAGAACAGGTTCCAAGAGAACAAGGTTAAAAAAGAGAATTCGATCCGCCTTCTACCTTGCACAAGAGAATTGAGATGACGCTTGCGAATCACGTGACGCTGGCTGGAGCAAAACCAGCTACAAGTCAAGAACTTAAAACTTAAAAGACCAATCTGCCACGCTCATCCAAACCCATGAGGCGATTCTCAAACAACCACACTGTTGAATATTCCGTAGAGCAGATTCAGCAAAACCAACTTCTGGTCAACTGTTAATCAAAGCTCCATGACTCGCAGTTACCGGTAGCCCGAAAAAGTTTTTCTTTTTTTTTTTCTTCAGATTTGTTTCCTTTTTTCCCCATCCTAAATCATTTCCAGTTTCTTGTAATGCTACAACTCAGCATCAGAAGAGATGTAGAACATCCTCCTTAAAAAAGGTCCACGCTTTCAATCACTTTCAATTCTCTCAGATATCTGTTCTGGATCGATCAAGCTTGGAATTTGTTTTTAATGATTTTACCTTACTGGCTCGCCTGATTCCTTAGGTGGGAAAACAAGTAATGAGATTATCAGCAGGATTTAGCACAGGAAACCCTCCTTGGGGCAAGCATCGTTTTCTGAGTGCCACAACTTGCTCTGTGACCCTGAGCTTTTCTTCTTGGTGAACAGTGAATTTGACCTTCATATATGGGTGTCACCTTGCAAGAATGTCTGTTGATTCTCTAGTATTGTTTGCTGCTGCGTTGGTGGAAGTTCAATCCCATCTTGTTTATATTTTATTCAGAAGAGGGGAATTCCCATTTCATTTCTCTCGATACCAACTGTCCTTTTTCTTTAATAATCCTATTGTCCTGTTTTTAGTCCATTAGATCATTGGCTATACTCTGTTGCTTGTAAGTTGTAATAGTTGTACTGCAGGGGCTTTTTCGCTGCTTATGTGTGGTATGTGTTGACTTTTGCAATGAGAGTGTTGGTTCGATTGCTTTGTTTGAAGTTGAATTTCTAACCTCCGCATTTTCTTCCTCACATAGCAGTATTAGAGCCATTCTTTTTCACTGATTCATCATACAAACACTCAGATGCATATATATTTTGGCTCCCAGTTAGCTTCTAGATCCTCAAATTAGATCAGTCTACAGTTAAAAATCCTCACATCTCTTTGGCATCCAAGGAATCATTTCTGTTCTTGGCCCAACCATTTTTCATAGCTCAATGTCTTCCAATCTGTTGTTATAGTGCTCAAAATTTATGTGTCAATGTCAATCCTATGTGGCCTCCCATGCTTCCCTGTACTTGAATGTGTTTACTGTCTGGCATGTGCACGTTGGGCATGGAAAAGATGCCTTCACACTGCAGGCCATGATAGTGAGACATGGGGTATTGCAGCAGCTGAAGAATTTGAGCCTGTCCCTCGACTATGCCGCTATATTCTAGCTGTATATGAAGAAGATCTGCGAAAACCCATTTGGGAACCACCTAGAGGTTATGGGATTGACCCAGACTGGTTAATTCTGAAAAGAACTTATGAAGACACGAAAGGACGGGCTCCTTCCTATGTATTATATCTTGATCACGATCATGCTGATATAGTTCTTGCTATTAGAGGCCTTAATTTGGCAATGGAAAGTGACTATCAAGTGCTTCTGGATAATAAGTTGGGGCAAAGGAAGTTTGATGGTGGCTATGTGCATAATGGGCTCTTGAAGGCTGCTGCTTGTATTTTGGATGCAGAGTGTGAAGTCCTGAAGGATTTGGTGGAGAAGTATCAAAACTATACTTTGACCTTTGCAGGGCACTCACTTGGGTCTGGTGTAGCAGCGATGCTGGCACTGCTTGTGGTGCAACATCCAGAGAAATTAGGGGACATTGAAAGGAGAAGGGTTAGATGCTATGCAATCGCTCCTGCAAGGTGTATGTCCTTGAATTTGGCTGTTAGATATGCAGATGTGATCAATTCTGTTGTGCTTCAGGTTAGTCGATAAACATTCTGTGCCACAAACCTTGGATTGATTTGCTTTTCTTGTTATACCTACCAAGCACAATTGGTACACAATAGGCTGCCTGTATTTTTAGAAGTTCCCTTATTCCCCTTTCCACTTAGATATTTGATGGTTTTCATTATGAATGCAAAATGAAAAGGGAAAGTTTCTTGTTTTCATGTGTTACATGCAGCATACTTCTTTCTGGTAAGCCATTTAATGCTTGATCAATGAGAAAAAGGGTAATTGAGGATAAATACTATCTGTTATTGCTCAAGGACTGCATTGTTTTAAACTGAAAGGCCTTGTTTATTGGTTGTAATGTGGGTGGGTATCACAAATATAACCTACTATACTTTATTGGTCCAAGGTGTTCTTGTATATCAGAAAGGTTCAGAGTTAAGGTAATTGGTGAGAATTGCTTGTCATCTTAATGTTCTTTTAGCACTATAACTTTGAATGGGGAAGTGTTTGCTGGGCATGGCTGATTTGGATATCTAATTGGTACTAATACAGTAATACTAGCACTTTAGTGGTGTTCCCATTCTTATTCTTCAATATTACCTTAAAATTTTCTAGAACTCCTGCCAGAAATTTCTTTCCGTTAATGAATTGTTGTTTGCTTCTAATCAGGATGACTTTTTGCCACGCACTGCCACACCACTGGAAGACATCTTCAAGTCCCTTTTCTGGTATTGACTGAACTAATTATACTTTGTCACTCTAGCTCTATTTTTTCTTAATAGATTCTCCTAGATAAACATATCTTTATTTTCTTCTGGGCGCTGCGGAACAAGTACAGTTTTGGTCATTGTGAAGGACTAAAGATAAAGCTTAGGAAACTAAATCAGCTAAGGCTGGCTCTTATTTCCACCCAAGGAGGACAGAAGGGGGAGGATGTGTTTCCTCACTTCCGGGGGCTGTTTAGAAAATGTTTTTCATTTTTCATCTCTATATTTTAGCATAGCATGATCATTAAACAGGTACTATTGTTAATTCCTTTTAGTTTTTGAGAACCATTGACGTGTTGCCTAGTTTTCCCCAAAAGTGGAAACAAAACATTGGATCTCTTGTCAAGAAGCAGCATCCGTCATGATGTTTTCGTAGCTTATTTGAATGTGAATATGACTTGAGAATAAGAATTCTATTCTCAACGTTTTAAGTCCAATGCTGAAGAAGTTGTGAATTTGCTGAACAGTCTGCCTTGCCTTCTATGCTTAAGATGCATGAGGGATACATGTATACCAGAGGAGAAGATGCTTAAAGATCCAAGGAGGTTGTATGCACCTGGTCGCCTATATCATATTGTTGAAAGGAAGCCTTTCAGGTAAGAATGGAAACAAGCATGTCTCTTCTTGCAATTTTTGTGGTGTTTCGTTGCAGGAAGTTCACCCTTCAAACATGTCCAAACTCCTATATTTGTGCATGTGAATATTATGGACTAGATGGGATCTCTTTTTAGGATAGATTACTTTCAGGTTTGTTGGATCTTTAGTCTGTGTTTTAACTAAAGCATCAGAGATACAAAATGTGCACTGAACTAAGTCAAATCGTTGAATTGGTTAATTTTGGATGCCAATGGAAATTCCATGGTTGTTTGCAGGTGTGGAAGGTATCCACCAGTTGTGAGAACCGCGGTTCCAGTTGACGGGAGGTTTGAACACATTGTCCTTTCTTGTAACGCCACCTCAGACCATGCAATAATTTGGATTGAGAGAGAAGCCCAGAGAGCTCTTGATGTAAGACTTGAATCCCATTGTTTTGTATTGCTGTTGACAGGTGGTGTGCAAGTTGTCCAAACTCTTATCCATTTTGCAAAATGGGGACACAGGAATTGTTAAGTCAACTCCAACTGGTTAGAATTAAGTTTAGTTGAATTGATCAAATGATTAATTGATGGATGTTGGCCATTACTTAACAAGTTAGAAACCGGCACATAACTACCAAAACCGTGTTTGGTAATGGATTAGGTGGATTTTGTTGTTCCAAACAGAACAAAGAACAGAAAGAGGGTTGAATAAAATGGAAAATGCAGGGATTATTTCTGCATGAGTATTAGACTAACCGTGATGTCTTTTTATCTGAAACCTATGTTCAGTTGATACTGGAGAAACATGGGATCATGGAGATCCCACCAAAACAGAGGATGGAGCGGCAGCAGACTTTGGCCAAGGAACACAGTGAAGAGTACAAGGCTGCACTGCAGAGGGCTGTTACACTCTCAGTGCCACATGCTTATTTGCCCTCACAATACGGCACGTTTGATGATTCTGTGGAAGCCGGTGAATCGCCCGAGTCCAGTGGGATATCATCTCCTCAGTCATCACGGAAAAGCAAGGGAAGAGAAAGCTGGGAAGAATTGATCGAGAGACTTTTCGAGAGAGATGAATCGGGCCACATGGTGCTCAAGAGATCACTCAAGGACCATTTATGATACATTCAGAGTTACTGGACACAAACAAAAGGAAAACATGAGTGTGATAGTGTAGTTTCATCAATTCTTTTGTACTCTGTGAGTATATTCAGAGGTGATTTTATTTATTATAGGAAGATATAGAGCATTATATAGATGAGCCTGGTTGCCACCCGAAACTATAGAAGGGAAAATGCTCTTTCAAAATCGTAGAGAAGAGAAATACGTTATGGAATCTGACTTTCCTCAACTTTGAACTAAGAAAATGATGTTCCAGGTCCCTTAATCTGAAACTTGTATAAAACAAAAAAGAAAAAGAAAAAAAGACTCATCAGAGAAAAAAAAATTGTCGTTATAAAAACTTTTAATAAGATATAAAAGCATTTACTTTGCAAAAATTTTCTAGAAAAATGAAAATTTTCTAGAACTAAACAGACCTTAAATGTTTGGTTCAGCCGTTAAAATTTTATGATTGTTACTACGAAGTTCAAGATTCAATCTTTACCTTCTGCCCAATGTACCAAAAAAATAAAATACAAAAAGATAAAGAAGGAAGTGCTGAAGTGGTAGCGGGAGAAGAAGAAGAAGAAGAAGAAGAAGAAGAAATAAATGCATTTTCTGATTTATTCGAAGTTTGGGTTCAGATTGGAGCTCTTGGAAAAGATACAAGGACATGCATGGTGGTTTTTCGATCACCCAAAACTTACAACATACACTTCGTACGGAGATCGACAGCAGAGGAGCGGGCAACGGATACCCAATTTGAAAACCAAAAACATTACTCTAATTTAATCCCGGAAAACGGCTATTTTCTTCGCTGACCCCAACGAAATTCGCACCGGTTCCCCATCTTACTCTCTCTCACCAGACAAGTGCGCGGATTCGGACACGAACATCGCAGAGGAGTCCGATAATCTGCTCGCTATGGCGTCGACCCAAAGCCAGAAGGTACGAGTTATCGCCAAGATTCGAGGTTACTCACATCTGGAACTCGAATCCGGCGCAGCTGACTTGAAGCCTTGGATTTCGGTTCATAAACCTGGCGGAGGTGACGAGTTTCAGGCCGTAGCCATCTCCTTTGGAGACAATTCCACCAGGCAAACTCTTATTCCTTTATTTGATCGCAATTCTCATTTCATCTAGTTTTTCGAGTTCGCAATTATGGGGGTTTTCTGTTATTTGGAGTTTCGTGTTGTTTTAGTTTAGCACTGGGAATTCGATCAAGTCTTTTGCTGCTATGCTCTAATCAGTTTGCTTTAGCGGCTTCAGTGAAAGTATTGGAGATTGAATCCGTTTTCAGTTAAGCCTAGAATGTCTTGCTCGCTTAGATGAATTGGGATTTACCAGTTAATGCTGTTCGAGATGGTGCTTTGGGGGTCTTTTACAACTGTGGAAAGAGTCCAAGTTGATGAATACTGTTTTCATGTCTGCAGTCGTAAAGAGTCCTATGACGTGCATTATTGCTATGAACGAGATGAAGGCAATGCGACTATATTCGAAAAAGAAGTAAAGCGTCTGATATCAGAAGTTATCAGTGGACACAGTGCCACTGTTATTGCTTATGGAGCAAGAGGCAGTGGGAAGACCCATTTGATTCAGGTTATATAGCAATGGACAGCTTCCTTTCTAAGATCCCACCTTTGAACATGAATTTTTGGGATGTGGTTAACTGTGAGCAGAAATGGTTTCGTATTTGTAGGGTTCAGAAGACGAGTCAGGTTGGGCTGTTCTAGCCATGGCTGAAGTTCTTTCAGCTGTAGAAGAAAGTGGAAACTCGGTTACAATCTCGATGTATGAGATTGATAACGAGCATGCTTATGATCTTTTAGATCATAAGAGGCCTGAAGTTTTTATATTGGGTAATGCAGCAGGGATAGTTCAACTCAAAGGACTTTCACAGGCATGTGGAGTAATATATTTTCAAAAACTTATATGGTATGAGATAACCTTTCTCTGAAACATATTCTCAACAGGTTCCGGTCAAATCAATGTCAGAATTTCAGAAATTATACATCAACAAGCAAGATAAACACAGACAACCACAGAAGATCTCAAGCTCTGCTCTTCATAGGAACCATAGGGGATTAATAATTCATGTATTTCACAAGGAAACATTAGGCTCTCCACTTGGGAAGATGAACTTTGTTGATTTGGCTGGTATACCATCACATTTAAAATGGGTTTTTGCAATTTTTCTTGAGAAGCCTCACAACACACACACGCTAAATTTTTTCTCTTTTGCTCCAGCTTATGAGGATGCTAGAAGGAAGAGTATTGATGGTCCTTCCTTGAGCAAAATCAATAAGGCCATTTATGCCTTGCAGAATGTAGTTTATGCTCTAAATGCCAATGAAAGCCATGTTCCTTATCGTGAAAGTAGATTAACTCGCATGTTGCAAGATTCCTTGGGAGGGACAAATCGGATTTTGATGGTGGCTTGCTTGGTAGTACTTTTGTTCAAAACTTCTGTAACTTCTTAGTACTATATGTTTTTCAGGCTTATTTCAGTTGCATCAATTATCTAATTTTTGTTCATGGCAGAATCCATCTTTTTGCCAAGACTCTGCAACTGTGGCAAGTTTAGCATCTCGAGTTTGCCAAGTAGTTAATAAGTTTGTCCCCGACTCCACTAAGAAAAACAAAAGCATAAACAGATCAATGGTGCATTCTTCATATAAGAGCCGGATGCTTGGAAGCACCTCCACCAGTGTAAGCAAACAGATCAGCTCACGAGGGCCCTTTTCTGAAAAGAAAACCAATCGGGTTGCTTCAAAAATTAAGGCCAGGTACTTGTTCCTCTAAAAAATATGGTATCATGATCATAATTCTTCTCTTCAGTAATATTCATCTCTAAACACTATAAATATTTTATCTCTTACTTGAAGGAAATTGTTTGATGAAGCATGTCAGTCAACCAAACTTCAGAAGAGCTCTCAGAAGGTACTAAATTCATAATGTTTTACAGTTTTGGAAAAAAAAAATCATGTTTCCTTACATTCTTCTCTAAAATCAATTTTCTGGAACACTAAAGTATTATGTCAAAACTCCTTTTAGGTTCCAGTTCAAGAAAGCTCAGTGTTGGACATCGATCGAGCTAGTCTGGTAAAAATATCTGTATTATCACCTGCTTAAATTGTTCATACATACATACATACATGCATGCATGCATGCATATATACAGACAGAGAAAGAGACCTGCTTAAACTGTTTGCATACATACATACATACATACCTTCCTTTTTTTGTAGGAGGGGCTTCCCTGTTATTACCACAAAGCCTTGATATACCCAAAATATTGTTACTGCTTTCCATTTGTAACCTTCATTTCTCTTTTAGGAGGGTTTATTTGTTTATAAGAAAAATTATGGTTCAGTGAGGAGAAGTCCACACAATAAGCTTTCAATTATATTTAGATGTTTTTTCGCATTGATTAATCTTGTCTTCTTTCTCTCTTTTCATGCTTAACCTTCCTAACCAGCATTCAAGAAAACATACTAGTATAATTTTAATAGTATTTGAATTCTTGTAAAGATAGGTTTCTCATATTGTCATTCTACAGGTTGCCTCACCATGTGATGATAGTTGTGAAGTTATTCCAAGTCTTAACAGCAATGCGGCATTGCCAATCGAACTTCAGAAGAGCCCTAAGAAGGTTGCAACACTTTTGTTTTCTAAAAGAAAATTTGAATTTCATTATTCTTCTAATCTCATTTACTTACAAAAATATGTTTTACGTAAGCTCTTGGAATGATTTTCTGGGAAATACTTGTCATGATTCTTTTATCATTATTCCTTTTAGGATTCAATGCAGAAAAGCTCAGTGTCGGATACCATCCAAACTAATAAACATGGTGGGCAAGAAAGGGTAATTTTGAATTTTATAATTCTACTAATCTCGTCTACTTACAAAATATGTTTTACCTAAGCTCTTAGAATGATATTCTGGCAAAGTGTCATGATTCTTTTGCCATTATTCCTTTTAAGATTCAATGGAGAAAAGCTCAGTGTCAGATACCATCCAAACTAATAAACATGGTGGGCAAGAAAGGGTAATTTTACTATGGCCTATTCTGTGCCCTGCAATGTAAAAAAAGTCAAAAGAAGAATAAGGTGAGTATGGCAGCTGTTTCGGGCTGAAGAAGAAAAAAAAAAAAGACACTTCAAGTGTTGCAAAAGTCCTGATATAATCAGCGTAGTTAGTCACTACTGTTTACTTTGTAATTTACTAGGTAGAGGAACAGTTAATCTCTGCATGTAGTCTAAATCATTTTTGTAATTTACTAGGTCAAATTCTTCTTCTAGGAAAATTGATTATGATTCACTGTGGAGAAGTTGACACAAAAATGATTTCCTCTTTTCTTCTTTCATGCTTCTCATACTTAACCTTTAATTTTACCTTTTCAGGAATCTTCCCCATTGTTAACTAAACGTGCATTAGTAGCCAATAGTTCGGGAAAGGTATTATAACTTTAGTATTTGAATACTTGGAAAGGCAGGGTTTTAGTGATTTATTTTTCTACAGGTTCCCTTGCCTTGTGAAGGCAGTTGCGAACAAGTTATATCAAGTCTTAATAGCACAACAAAAGCAGTGCCTATTGCTGAAGAAGGTAGCACATGGAGTTGGAAACTTAGGGTTGGCTAGAGTTAAGCGTGCATGGTTATAGATTTCTTGTTTATAGCATCTTTTTTCATCTGGCTTATTTTACCTTTGTGGAGTAGGTTCACCCGAGAAGGAGAACAATAGCCCATTGGTCAGTGAAAATGGATCACCTAGAATCAGTGAACGAATGCAAGAACTATCTAACAACCTGAAATTGCTTTGTGCCTCAATTCCATCATATGTACAGACCCCGCCAAAGAAAGATAATATGTGCATTGCCTATGATAGTGCTGATATCCTGGTGCCAAAGAATGACTTGCCGTGTGGTGATCATGCCACTACAGATATCCCACAGCCAAAGACTCCTGATCCTACTCCACCTGATCATGACTGTGTCGTCAATTCTAATCCTTGGCATACATTTAGTGTGCGTAGTGCTGGGATGAAGGTCTGTGAATTTGTCTTGTAATACATCTTTAATCATTTTACTATAAATTTAGTTACTTTAGACTCACGATTTTACTGCTGCTTTCTGTTGCAGAACTGTCTGGTTCAGGAATATCTGAGGTTTTTAAATACAGCTGACAAGTAAGTATGTGCTTTACAAGAAGCTCCAAAGTTCCCACTACATGTATACTGTTTGTCATCTTAATTTTCTTGTCGCAAGATCTTTGCTCTTGCTTTCCATAGAGAGAACAATTCCTAATAACCTGAGGGTAGCATGTTATGAAGTATATACCATCAGATATAAGATAATCAGAAGTAAAATTGAAAAGAAACAAAATATAACCACAAAGTACAGTATACTTGAGAAAACTTTTAGCATCATTTTCAAGGCAGGCTATATGGTTTTCAGCCAGAGGCATAGAGCAATTGTCGTATGATGCTTAATTTTTTAATAATCCCATTGGTTTTCAGCCAGAGGCATAGAGCAATTGTCGTTTGATGCTTAATTTTTAATAATCCCCATTGGCAATAATCTTTCTGAGATTGGTTTTTGGTCTTTTATCCATTTACAGGGAGGAACTGAAAAGGTTGAAGGTTAGTCTTCTTTATGAATCTGCCAGTATGAATATGTTTCTTCTTTAATTTCAATGGAGTATTATTTTCTACGAAATAATCCCTTTTATGCTAATTTTATGTTGGGAATAGGGGATTGGAGAGAAGAGAGCGAGCTACATTGTTGAACTTCGTGATGAATCACCAGAGCCATTCAAGAACGTAAGCCCCTGCAGATGACCTGGATAATTTTTTTTCTTTTTTCACTACTAGCATTACCAGAAGTTGGTTCAATTGACAAATATATTTTTCTTTCTTGCGGCCACAGCTGGATGATCTAAAGGAAATTGGACTCTCAGCAAAGCAGGTGCGCCCTTTCACCGACTGAATAATTTGTTATCCTTTTTCGCTGCCATAGTCTCTCATTTTTGTTTGCTTATGCTATAACTTAACATCTCATAGCATTTTTTGGTCATTATTTCGAATGCTGTTCAGATAAAAGCGATGATGAAAAAGGAGCTTGGCGGCTTGTTCTGTTAGCTTCGGATGCCGATTGTGATAAGAGGCATGTGGAAGTGGAAGACCGCAACAAAGATTTGTTATTGGCAACGAGAAGTTGCTGGTAGAATGTTTATCTGTTTGTGAATAGATCATCATCCACATTCCTCCATTACCCCATTGTTTGTATAAGTTGGAGTCGTCGAAATATAAGCCCGGAGGTGTTTCCTACATGTAAGTTTATTACACAACCTCGGGCAGGCAGTTCCTTGTTCTTTTTTGTCTGTGGGTCAGCACGCTTTCTTTCCCCCGGACGTTGGATGTTAACTACTTTTTTACCCTCAAGGTTTGAAAACCTACATTTATCCCTTGGCTTTCTTACACAATATGATATCTAGGAAGTTTTTGAAATAAAAATGAAAACAACAACACATAAAAAACAAAGTTTGAGATAGATGTCAATGAACATTGCTACAACTTCGGAATGCGACAAAACTAGAAAAAGAAATTAATGATTTGCATTTAAATTAAATTGTATGTTGTACGCAATTTGTGAATTTTAGAAATTTAAAATTAGATTGTATTGGATAAGATTATGTATATATTATTTTAAATACTTAAGTATCACGCATTAAATGCATGGAGGACATTGGTCGGGTTTGGGAATGGAAGATCTTTAAACCTATATCTAGTCCGGGTAGATTTGTTATTCATAATTTCCTCAAGACTTTACTAATAGGAGCTGGCTCGATTTTAAGTAGCCAGGTTTTGGGAGGATAAGGTATTTTTCCATATCCCTAAAGTCTTAAACTCCACTTGGTTACATGGCAGTGATTGATTGGTGGGGGTGCTTCCACTGACATGATGCCCTAGGCATAATAAAGTATTGCACGTAAAGATGTTATCAATTCGTTTAGATAGTATAAAATTATTTCCAAACCATTCACGTAATAGAAGATCCTCATTCAAATCTTCCCCATATCCTATAGCAAGTAGGATTTCCTTGCCCCAGACCTTCCCCGCGCAAGGATGACAGAATTGGATATAAACACAATAGCCGTACAAATGATTCACATAATAGAAAAAAAAATATAGCAATTTTTTCTTCTTTTCTTTTTAAAATGTGGTTTTCGGATCTAAGTTGGAAAACGTTAGAAAGAGGAGAAGATCGATGTTGTTTTTCTCTTTATGGAAACAATCTCGTAGTTGTGTGGCTATCTGTTGTTATGTTGATGAAGTTTGGGATGAAAACTAGTAGAGGGACAAAGAAGGGTTGAAGAAGACGATGATTGAAGAAAATGAAGAAAAAAAAAGATTAGGGTCTAATTATAGAAAGACCAAAAATTAAAGACCACTAACTTTAACCTTTTATTGCATCCGGTTGACAATTTATGTTTTAAGAGATGAGGATACGTGTCGCGTTTGCAGGAAGAAGATGAAAGAAAGGCAAAACAACGAAGGTGGCCAGCAAAGCTAAACTCTAAGGCCAAGCATTTTTGTAAAGAGATGACAATAAAACAAACCTAAGAGATGAGGAACCGTGAATGATATTTGTTAGAGTTGCTGCTAGCCCACTAATTATTATACTATGCTTCTATATCTAATTAGATACATTAACCCACTCTTAACTCTTTATAAATAATCTATTTTTATCAAAAGAAATTGACAAAATTACTCTCACCAAAATTCTCTCTCCCCCTTCAGAAATCATACCTCAATTTCATTGCTGCCGAGGTTGCCGCAGTCATCACCGTCTCCAAATTCCATCATTACTCGTATCTGCACAAGTGTCAAAGACAAAGATACATGTGTCTAAAACAATTGAAAACATGTGTAAACTAGTATGTATAAGTGAATGAAAAAAATATATATACTATTTATTCAATAATATGCAAACTATTTGTTCTCTGTCAAAATAATATATAAATGTATAGAAGTGTCCAAATAAATATGTTGAGGTGCCAATAGAAGTATGTAAAAGTGTCTGAGTAATATGCAAATAATTTATTATCTTATATAATGAAAGTGATTGAATCAATAAGCAAAAATGTTTGAATAATTATGTAAAAATGGCTAATGAAAAATTAAAAAAAAATGACCATAACAATGAGCAGAAAATTTGCTATCTTCAAAATTAAAAGTATTTAAAAGAATAAATTAAAGAGTTTAAATAAATAAATAAATAAGTTTGAATAATGTATAAGAATATGTAACAAATGTATAAAATGTCTGAACAAAAATATTTGAGCCCCATTCATCACTTCTTTGCCCTGTACCTCTCCGCCTCGCTAAGATCTCCGGCCAAGGCGAGACACTCGAGCGTCAAAGATCCGAGTGGTGAGATAAGGTCTTCAACATCCAACCTATTGTTGAGGAGGTGGCTATTGGGCATATTGGGTGGGCATATTGGGTAGATTGGAGGTCATTGGTGAAAGATTGGAGCATCGAAGAGGACAGGAGTTTTGGAAGTCAAACTGAGAATCCAGGCAACGACGAGTAGCCCGAGGTGAAAGATTAAAGCATCAGTGAGGAGATCAGACGTTGATTAGAGATCAAAGTGGCAATTTAATTAGGCCATGCGATTCAATCAGGTGACTTGATTAGATCAAGCGGCGATTCGATCACCGACACTCCAATTGGCGATGGTCGATAGTGAAATGATCAAAATGAATAGGGAGAAAAGCAAGTGACGATGAAGGGAGAGCCCACAAATCCATTGCGTCCTTCCTTACTTCAACAGTTGCGAACTTAAACTGGAAGGAAAAGTGCAGTGATCAGCGGCAAAAAGAGTGGTGGTGAGAATATAAACCGATTGAGAAAAATGGCGACGATTGGTAGCAAGAAGATTGGTGGCGATTGACGGCAAAAAGAATGACGGCATTGAGAGAGATATATATGATTGAGAATAGAAATTTTTAGGGATAAAATTGTAAAATAATTCCTACATTTGATTAGACATATGTCCATGATATTCATAGTACTAGCCTACTATTGTACTCATAAGGCCTGAAGACCCTTTCATCCCCTAAATTTTACCTATTCAAATTTTTTATACTATGAACTTTAACTCGAGTTCACTTGTCTTTCAAACTTTAGAAAGTGGTACGTTTTACTCTTTGGCCTAATTAAGTGATTGTTTAGTTATATGAAGACCATAATAAAGATAAAACAGTAGATGGGGGGCTAACTAACCATTTGACTTGGATTTTTACATTATTTCGATTATCTGCTTTAATCCTTTCAATTCGAGTAATTTAAGGAACTACTAACACTGCATAATCTACACAATCTTCCTAACATCTTGCACCGAAATCTGATTAATTTAATTCCAGTACCCATCTCGTTTCATAGGACTAAACGTTTATATAGAGAAAATGATTAGTTAGTCACTCATCTTTCTTTTTTTTTTTTTTTCAGTTCTCATATAATCTAAACATCCATTTAAATGGGTCAAAGAGGTAAAAGATACCAATTTTCAAAGTTTGAGGGTTAAGTGAGCCTGAGTTTAAGTTCAGGGGGTAAAAAGTGCAAGTTAGCAAAGTCCAAGGGTGAAAGGGTCTTTGTTAGATAAAGCAAATTGAGCTAGACAAATTGTAGAAGAGGCCTAAGCTTATAGTCATTGTGAGAAGAATGTGGCGGTAACTGATTGGTGGAGGCATCACATTTTCTCCCCATGCCATAGGTATAATAAAGCACTAAAGACAGTTAACTGAATTGGGTTTAAGGAGGGTAGTGTCATTTCTGAACCTTTCACATAATACAAAAGTCCTACTAAATCATGCAGCTTGCAATGTATAAGGTTAGCCAAATCTTTCCTGCATAAAGGCAAGTAGGATATACTTACAGTATCCACACAAAATGATTCCTATAGGGATGAAAAAATTTAACTCAACTCAATAACTTTGCTTGACCTACCCAAACCTAAGCCCGACTTAACCCAATTTGACTAGAAAGATCAATAACCCGATCCACATAAAAACATTAAACTTCTATAATTTACTACAAGTAACATTAACCAATAAAAAATTAAAATAAACATCCCAGATAATATATGATATTCAAACATGTCTAAAAAAATTTTCACATAAAAAATGAAAACATCAGCACATAAAAAACAAAGTTTGAGTTAGGTACCATACAACATTGCTACAATTCTGAAGCACAAGAAAGTAAGAAAAAAATTTGATGATCAACACTTAAATTAGATTGTAAACCATACACAACTTGTGAATTTTAGGGATTTAAAATTAGATTGTATTGGATACGATTGTGTGTGTTTAACATGTGTATTCGGGGAGGGTATGACCCAGGTTCAAGAATGATAGATTCTTAAACTTGTGGCTACCTCATACCTAAATTTGGGTAAGATTTGTTAAATCAATACTCTCCCCAAGACATTGTGTCATGGTGAGGTTTGGGAAAAGTAGGAATTGATAGAATATTTTTTTATATCCCTAAGATCCCTAAAATGATTTAAACTAAAGAGAAAATAGATTATTAAATGACTAAATTACATAGATGGTTCATAACCTTTAATCATTATTTTGTTTTAGTCCATAACCTATTAAACATTTTGTTTTGGTCAAACCAGTAAGGGTGAGGATAGTGAGCATGAGTTGAGTAAATCCATAACCTAACCCGAACCAACCCCATTGGGTTTAGTTGGGTTGGGTAAAAATAGACAATTATTCGTGGGTTGGTTCCACATATATGAAAACTGATTGTTTTTGGGTTGATTTTGGTTTCATATGGAATCAACCCGTGGTGGAACCGAACCCAAGGTATATATATAATTATATAATAAAAATTATAATATTACTATATATATATATATATATATATATATATATATATATATATATATATATGTATGTATGTATTTCTTTGAAGAATTATGATAGTCACATTGTATTTTTATATTAAACTCTTAAACTGATGTTTCAAATTAAAACAATATGAAAGTTGTGGGATTATTCATAAAATTTCTCCATATTCACTTGAATCATTTTGTTTTTTAGATTGACTACCCTTAAGTCATTTTGCAATCTATCTTTCTACTTTAGACTACTTTCTACTATACAATCCTCATGTTGTTTTTTTTTCATTTATGAGTCCTGTGAAATTAAAAATTCATGATATCAATATATTTCAAGTTTTGATACTAAAGAATGTGATATTAAAGACTCAATTTTTTATGTTGAATGTCGTATTAATATTGAAATTATTGGAGGGAGGTAAACTAGTTGAGATTAAAAATACTCTACAAACAACTCTTTTGAATCATTTTAGTAATAGTGTGTTAAACTTTTTTTAATGTGTCTAAGTATATGTATTTAAATGCTAATTTAATTGTATATTATGTTGAATATTTCAAAAATTGGTATGAATGCAATTTTATTAAAATTTGATGTTATTATAGATATATGGTATAAACCGAAAAACCCGAGAACTAGAATAAAAAAATTGAAAACCATGGTTCTGGTTCTATTCGGTTCTCGGTTCTTGAGTTGGGTAGAAAAATTTTAGAACTGAGACCATTTCGGGTTTATTCAGTTCCACCATAAAACTGAATCAACCCAAACCATGTCCACCCTTATTTACCAAATGAAATCTGTTAATATAAGTCTGACCTGATCCAATTTGGTCAAAAAAGTCAATGACCCGATCCACGTAAAAACATTAAACTTCTATAATTTACTACAAGTAACATTGTGAATCAATACTTTCCCCAAGACATTGCCAATAGCAGGTTTGAAGTCTCATGGTTAGGTTTGGGAAAAGCAAGAACTAGTAGAATATTTTTTCATATCCCTAAGATCCCTAAGATGACTTGAAGCTACATTATTAAATGACTAAATTATGTAGATGCTTCCTGACCTTTAATCATTATTTTGTTTTAGTCCTTAATTTATTAAATATTTTATTTTGGTCCTAAACCTATTGAAATCGTTTTATTTTAGCCTTTCACTAGATGAAATCTGTTAACTTAGAATAACTGTTTGACACAAATTTTTAAAATTTTGATTTAAATTTAAATTATTTAATAATTTTTTAACAGTTAATAGACAATTTAAATTAGTTGTTTTTTTTCTTCTTAAATGAAATAATTCTAAGTCACAAAGAGAAAAAAAATGATCCGCATATCCATTAACTATAAAAAATTATTATATGAATTAAATTTATTATAAGATAGTTATTTAATAATTTAAATTATGACATAAAAAATTATTATTAGACAAATATTTTAAATTAACAAATACTTTTACAGATAAAAATAAATTATTTTTAATACATTTAGAACTAAAATAAAATATTTTTAATAGATTTAGGAGTAAACTAAAATAATTAAAAAGTCAAAGGACTAAAACATAAATGATAATTATATGTCATGGATCATCCACGTAATTTACTCGTTATTAAACTCGTGGACAGGAGTCACAGGACAGCCAGCTAACATGCATTTGATCTCGGGAAGTAGGGGCGAGGGAGGAGACGAGGAACTGGAGATTGAGATATGCTGGTGACGCGTCCCGGTTGCCCAATCCTGTGTTCCAGAGCTCATGGTGAGAATTGTGAGTGCCGCTAGAGTTTATTTTGGCATTTGGGGTTGGGCCATTTCATGAGTGTTTTGCTTCCTCTCTCTGTTTCTCTATGTCTTTTTAAGTTTGGGAATGGCGAGGAAATGAAACCATGAGAGCCAGATCAGTTTGGCGTGGGACTTGGACTAGGAGAGTGGCCATGTCCGATTCCCATCCCAGCAAAAGGTACTGTTGCCTTGTTTGAGCTTATCTTTATGCATGATTATTCATGAGATTGATTAGTGTTAGGCTCTTGGCTCTCTAATGCTGAGCTTATAACGCCGCAGACAAGTGGTGGAACACATATGTTTCCTTAAAACGAATCCAGACTTGTCCCATGAGCGAGAACAGGACATGCTGGACTATCTCTACACCTGCCAATATCATGTGCGTGGCGTTCTCGCTGTCTCTTTGGGTCAGGATTCTGGCCTATCTCTATGCTTGCCAATTTCACTTGTCATTACATCATATTATGGTCATCATCTTGCTTATACGTATATATGCTCGTGTTTTAGGCCGAATCTCCAATCCCAATACTGAAAATTACACTCACGCTCTCTTCATGCGCTTCCAATCCAAGCGAGACCTTGCCCGCTTTTATGCAACCCCTTCATGCCTGGCTATACTCAATCAGCATGTCATGCCTTACTGCTACGTGTGCCTTCACCTTCTTTGCTTGCTAGTTGCTACCTATCTTACTTCTTTTTGTTTACTTGTAAATTGCTGGTTGCACCACTGCAGGGATTAACTGATGTTGATTATGAATCTCAAGTCCAGGATGATATCCTTCCTATCTTTCGTAAAGGAGAGGTTCCTACTTACTGCACATTTGCTCTGCCTTGCAATTCTTCCCTTTCTCCTTCTAATAAAATGAATTTTTTGTGATCTATAGGAATTCAACTACGGCCTAGAGTTTGTTCTTCTCATTACTTCACTTGAGAGTGCCTTAGATGGACCCATTGAAGATGCCTTAGAGTCCCTTCAGGATCTCGTTGCTCAGTATCCATCTTTAACAGTCCAATGCACCAAAGGTACGTTTGACAAGTGACAAGACTTGTTTCTTTAGTTAGCCGTTAACTTCCTGCAAAGCGCTCCGGCATAAATTTAGACATGTTGTAGTTTCTTGATACTAGCTTTATGTTGTCAGGTTCTAATTTTAACCAAAGCAGTAAGGGATACACACACGCGGTGGTGATACGTTTTCGATCATGTTGCTTCTCTTGCTTCTTTTGTCTTAGCTGGTCATTAAGCAATATATGTGGACTTATCCTTGTGTACTTGCAGTGGAAGCCTTTCAGATATTCATGAATGCGTCTGAATACAAAGATGTAAGTGTCCTGCCCATTCATGTAGCACTTTATCGGATTTAGGTTACAGGGCATGTCTGGTAAGTTGCTTGGATTTGAATTCATCATAGTCCGTTTTGGTTTTAAAATTACTCCTGTCAAATTGATTTCGTGAAAAATGTAGCTAAACATGCCCATAACCAGTACTTTCATAGAGAGGCTCTGCCAGCTGTTTCTTTTGATTCATATCATGTTAAATTCTGTCTCGGGAAACCTAAACCAAGAATGATCAGCAAACTAAAAACAGCTTGTGTTGCCTCATCTGAATCAGTATCTGGTCATTGGAGGAGAGAAGAAGAGAAGGATAAGTTTCCATTTTAGGGAGCTTGGGGCAAAAACGTCAGTTAACTTTGTTCCATCATAAGTTATAAAAATTATCATGCTTTGTGTTGCCAAATGGATTGTGGAGAAATAAGCTGCTATTAAGCTCTCAACCTACATATTTTTTATGGGAAAAAATTAAGCAGATGTGGAGTTGCAAATTCAAGCCATTAACCAAAGGAATGCTTGAGATTCATATTCCTATTGATCCAGTGGGCACTGAGATTATGTAGAAGAATTTATAAGATATATACTTGGATTCAGGTATGACATGCATCTTCACTACGGCTCCCTTTCTTCTGGCTTATACTTAGTACTTAATGGTTTGACTAAAGCTGGGAAAACCAGCATTTAGTACCTAATGGTTATATCAACAGACATAGATGGGTCATGATGCCCTTTTTGTCATTTTCATTTTAGATTGCACATGATCTGGAATTCGATTAGTGATTGCTGCTGCTGAGATATTCCTTTGGATGTCAGACAAACTTAATAGCTTTTTGGACACCTTCTTTCTTATTGTGAAGTTGCATCAAAGATCCAGCAACTTTGCATTTCTTTCCTATAAATTCAACTTGTAATCAGTTTGTTGAGCAAGTTTGGCCTCCTAACATATTGGCACATGTATTTGTACTCTGGAAGGACATGGCTGCAAATCAAGAGAGTAGCTGTTGGGCAAAATAAGCAAGTCCTGAGTTTCTATAAGAGCTTTCAGTTCTGCTTTATCATCCCTTTATTGCTACCAAGTGGATGTGCTGTAGCCTGTATGAATCTATACATTATGTTAGCTATAACACAAGGGACAACAACAGTTTGTTTCATAAGTTTTCAGGTCCAGCTGTTGTGATAAAGAGGATGACGAATAAGATTAACCAACAAGCTTGGTTGAAGAGAGCAAGAGAAGAAAAGAAATGGTCTAACCATCTACCGTAAAGGTAAAAAAACTTAACTGATTAGAATTACGCCATATGACATATCCAAGAAGATATATAGGCAACTCAACAATGTAAACATTACCCATTTCCTCCTTTTTTTTCTTTTCTATTTTCCCTTTTCATCCTATTATTCTGCAAGATTATCCTAAACATGTAGATTGCAGTTTGTAAGGTTCTATATTTGCCTTTGCATTAGTAGCTAAACAATAACATCTGATTTCTGCTCATGCGCACAGGAAGACTTTTTACCCCTTTTTGGTGTGAATCAAAAAATCAGAAAGTGAGCAAGAAAATGTAATCAAATATCAACTCAAGATCAATGTACAAGGCAGCTTATATAGCATAATGAAGCAAGGCCTGCATTTCTGGCAACATCCTTTTTTCTCTTGGGATTCCTGCATTTGTATTGTTAGCCATGTTCCTTTTGATGGCTCGCCAGGGCCAACATATGTGCCTCACCTTTTGGCGGCTCCTCTCTTTTTTCTCTACTTCATCTAGTTGTTTCGTTAACTCCTCAATACGCTCATTTAGTCCCGTAATTCGGCTGTCTGCCAGTTGCAAAGACCTCTCTGCGGCAGCCTGGGCAGCCATGGCAGCAGCTGCAAGGTCTTCTTTCAGCTTTAGCTTCCCATTGGATATGTCGAGAGCAGCTCTTGTTTTCTCCAGTTCTTGCTTTAAGATGGAAACCTGTCATACGTTCATGGATGTTATATTTATCCTCTATGCTCATCTAAAGTTAACATGCTCATGCCATTTTGTGGAATGAAACAATATAATCACCAGCAACAATCACTGATGCATTTGAAGTATACCACCAAATTCCAATTAATCAAGCCACCACAATAGACTAAATGAAAGAAGCGGACTAGCAATTGGGAGGTGATCTTTCCACTTGTCATACTGAAACAATAAATAGTATTCATAATATCAACCCCGATTGCGATGTAACCACGCAGATGACCTGCTTTTTATTTTCAGGTGGAATAGAAGTTCTGCCAGATGATTATTCATGCTAAATTAAAAAAAAGCATGTCCTACATATATGAAACGATGCTTAGACGAAATTAATGGAACCAATAAAAACCCGCAATGTTCCTGTCTGCATTCTGCACTATACAAAAGTAAGCTCATGCAAGGTAACGGCATGAAAATGATTGATAATGCTTGATTTTGATGGATTAGTTTTACCACTTTATCACGCTCTTCAATCTCTTTATTTCCAGCTTCAACTTCTAGCTCACAAGCTTCTCTCCATCTAGCAACATCTGCTTCAGTTTCTTTTATTTCCACCAGGAGTTCCTCAACCTTGCAATTAAAAGGAGACACAGAAAGAATAACATCAGGTTAAACATGGGCGCTGGAAAGTAATACATGTAAAAGAACCCCGTCTAAACCTGATAAACAGATCAATTACATTTTGAACCAAAATCCTTTCTCTATCTTCCAACTCTGTTATATACAGTTTGCTTTCCTCAATTTTTTGAGACTGTTGCTGGGTAAGACTCTGTAGCCGCTCAGTGTCTGATCTGTCCAATAAACATAACCAAGAAATTCTTAATCAGCAGCTAGATGATGTCATGTTAATCATAGCAAAGAGAGGGTTGGTTTAGGAGATTCATAATCTTTTGTTAGACTTGTACCTACATAACCAGCATTGGAGTCTAACGTACATAGCTACATTATTGAAGTCCAGTGACTATATACCTAGATTCTTCCAATGATCTTCGCAATTGGGAGATTTCAAGTCTTAGATTCTTCATTATCTTCTCCACAGTTGAGGCCTGCAAAAAACACACCAGCATATGAGACCAAAGCGTGCTTAAAGATCATTATTAGATGCATGTAACCTGCTATTTCTCATTCTACAGTGACTGCAACTCATCAACAGCAAGTCAACTGTATCATTCATATGCCAATACAAATTATACAATACAAGTTAGATACAGAGCTCTACCATAGTTTTGTGAAAATTGAGACAACAATATCAAAGATGTCAGCTCATGAAAATGAGTTGCTCACAAGTTCACAACAAACAGGGGTCGAGCCAAAGCAACTGAAATCTGAATCTACCTATAACTTTCAAAATTTCAGATCCATCTGGCTTTTCAACATCAACATAAGCCAATGTTCCAACTGATGCAAGAAAATGTACATAAATGTAAGATGACCTTGAACATACCAGACTGACAACTTCCTCCTCAGACTCACTTCCATCCGACTTACTCCCGGAAGCTGTGCTAGCTGCTAAGCTCTCCACCGTCGGCTGTTCATTAATTCCACTTCCAATCATGAACCCGAATCCCACTCTCTGCAACCCCAACTGCAACAATGGCACCCTCCTTGGCTCATTGTTCCCTTTCAACTTATTCAGATTCTTCTCCACTGTCTCCTTCTCCACCAACGCAACCCTCAACAAACTATTTATGTCGCGATTCTCCTCCGTTAAACTCACCACACTGTTTTCCAGCTCTCTTTTCTCCTTGTCTCTTGCTTCCTTGTACTTTTCCACTTTCGAGTCGGCTTCAATGGCCAGCTTCGAGACCACAGCTATTTCTCTCGAAAGTTGTCTGGAATCTTCTTCATCGTTCACTTCTCCGTTCTCACTTCCGACGCTATCGATCCCCACCCTTTCATCATTTAAACGTTCGATTAATTTGATCAAAGTCTCCTGTGCAGAGCGGATTGGATCCAGTGACTTTACCAGGAACTCGTTCGTGCCCTCCCTTTCAGACTCCAATTCCTCGATTCTCTTTCTCGAATCTTCCAGTCGCTTCGTGACGTCTTCGTTCTCTGTCGAGACTTCAGCGATCCTTTTCTCAAGCTCCTCTTCTTTCACCTTGAAAGAGACTTCGAGCTGCTCGAGTTTCAAGCGGAAAGAGTCTCTTTCCCGTGATAATTCGCCCATGCTCTCTCTTAAACGCGCGTTGATCTTAAGTGCTTCGTCTCTCTCGTGTCCACACAGAAGCAAACTCTCCTCCATCCCCAACGCCTTGGATTGGAGAGCATGGTAGGATTGCCGGAGAGATTCAGATTCAGCCTCGGCGGAGGAATCGTGATCGGAGACGGGGGGCTCGGGCAGAGGATCGATGCCGTCTCCGATTAGGGTTTGGGACGGGTGATCTGCTGTGGCTTTCATCTTCCATTGGGTTCCGATAGACAGGAGCCTAGAGATGGGGAAGCGGAGGGAACGAAAGGAATTTCAAAAGCTACCAGTCAAAGCACGCACGCTAGTCGACAGGTAGCTTTGTGCAAGTACAGTGAGAAGGTATATATGAATATGGATTACTATAGGCCTACAGCCAATTTTAGCCCTCAAACTTAAATGATCCGGATACTTAACCCCCTCAACCTCAACTCGGTCCAACTCACCCCTAAAATTGAAAAAAATGTACACTTTAGCCCCTTTAACTCTTGTGCGTGTCACGTGACATCTTTATCCCAAACGCCGCTTGCTCTCCTATTTGTTTCTCATCTCCTTCTTTTCCTTTTTCTGTTTTTAGTTGATTTTATTTTATGTTTTAGTGTGTCATCCTTTTTTGTGGGGTACTTCAAAACAAACAAAAGTGATTCAGACTTAAATCTCTGAAATGTATCGAAATACTACCAATAGATCTTTACCACTGCAGTGGATGGAGAGGATTCTAAAGAACAAGCCAACTCGGATGACGACTATTTTGTTACCGGGGTGTCTCAAACAACATCTTGTCTCTTCACATGAACAAAGGCTAATCGAGGAAGAAGAGGAGAGGACGAAAGAGGCGTCCAATTGCGTAATTCAGAGAGCATTTAAGGAGGACGAGAGCTGAAAAAGTGTGCCATTTGATGGTTGAAAATGCGATGTGAGTCATCTTTGACTTGACTCGTTTGATGACCCCATATCTGCAGAATAATAACCCCACCTATCCAATCCTAGATCTTTCTATCTTTCTTCCCAATTTGACCAACAAAGAGTTCAATGCCTTAGTACCACGAAATTTATTGAAGAAACTCAGTGTGCAAATAAGAAACTAATATTTTTCAAGCGGCGTAAGTAGTTTGAACAAGATGATTTGCTGCGTGCGTCGATGGAGATTACTTGGGAAAGAAAGCTTGAGGATGGTGTACGAGGTGGTCTCAATGACGACTCTATAGTGGCCGTGAAGGACAGCAACCCTAGTCCTATAAAGGAATTTGAGCAATATAGAGGTGCTCAAGAAACAAACAAGAGTAGACATCGTTTAAGGTAAAGATGTCATGTGAGTGCACAAAGGTAAAAATGGCTAAAGTGTACCATTTTTGCAAGTTCAAGGTATGAGTTGGTCCAAGTCAATGTTTCAAGGGTAAAGCATCCAAGTTATTCAAGTTTGAGGGCTAAAAATGGCTTTAGGCCATTACTATACCATACAAGAGTAGGCCCGCCTACCTTAAATTTCATTTGAGAAAATTACAAAAATCCCCATGAGATATATCGAAACCTACACTTGTGTCATTTTTGTTTCAAATACTTATACATACCTCTTATTAAGTTAATGTTGCTACCCAGGTAACTTACACCCATGGCCCATAATTTTTTATTATTGTTCTATTTTGGATCCTAACCTTAAAACATCGCATAGAAAGTCCCCAATCTCAATTTTTTTATTCCATTTTAGACCTCCAGAGGACGGAAACCATTACAATTGACTAAACTGACCATGTGGCATAGCACCATTGGCGATTGGCTACCATGGCATGATGAATCAGAAATACACTTACCCACATGTTAAATTTTTAAGATGAGGTGAAAAAAGAAAAGGAAAAAATGAAAAAAAAAAAGAGAGTAAATTCTTCATCTTTTCCATCTCTCCCATCTCCATCTCCCTTGATTTCAACCTCCCTACAACCGGCTTGTATGCCATCTCTGTCTTTGGTGAGATTTAGTCTAAGTTCGTCTAGTAGGGCGAGATCTGAGTTCATTTGAATCTACACGGTGATGGTGGCAGCATTAGGCAGTCGATCGAAGCAAAGGTGCTAGGCAAATGAACGTGGGAGTAGACTGTGATAGCGCTGTGGAATGAAGACGGACGAACGGCACTGTAGGACGAAGCTCATTGGGATTTTGTATTTGTGAAATAAATTAGGCACGCTAACATTCTTTCGAATCTTAGCCTGGGCATGCTGATCAGGGGGCTTTGGTCGGCAAATCGTCACGGCTGAAAGTGCGAAGCGTGGCATTGGTGAGGTCGGCTCATTTAAGGGTATTGGTTGGATCAAGGTTTTATTATTATTATTATTATTATTATTATTATTATTATTATTATTATTATTTCTTTTTTCTATATTTTATTAATTATTAGTTTTCTACTTTTTCACATCATCAACAACAGTTAATTATTGTGCCATGTGACAAATCACCCCACGCTGACCATGCCATATGACAAATTTCGTCAAATTTAACAGTTTTCATCATCTAAATGTCTAAAATGGAATAAAAATTTGAGGTTGAGGACATTCTATATAAGGTTTTGAGGTTAAGGTCCAAAATAGGATAATAATAAAAATATTATGAACCACGGATACAATTTATCCATTGCTACTTACCGTTACCACAAAAATGAGAAAACGCCTGATTTTGCCCTCCCAACCTTCTTCCTTGGAAACGTTGAGCCCAACTATTAAATCCCATTCCAAGTAAACAATTAATCGGAAAAAATAATCAAGCAACAAAAGCAATTAATCTTTCTGCCCTCCGACTATAATCCTCCGCCCTCCAACAACTTCTCTCTGCCCTCAACCAGCCTTGTCCTTGATGCCATCCTCGCCCTCGCCCTTGACACTGCCCACGATTTGCCGATCAACCGCCCTGGCCCTCTCGGCTTAGCAGCGCCGTCAGATTTGACATTGTATAGGATTCGATCTCTTCGCACGCACCACCACCGTCTAGTAGCTGTAATTCTTCATGCCACCGAGGAATACACTCTGATCGAGAACTCAACCAGTGTCGTTTTGAACTAATGGCTCCGATCGAGACCATCACCAATGACATGATGCGGGGAAGATGTCACCGGGGAATCGCGAGGAGGGCGTCACAAGGGAGGCCAATCGCGATTTGCGAAGATGTGAAGAAGAGAGTTGAGTCCTATTTGTGGGGAAGGTGAAGCAGGAGAGCGCGACAAGGACAAATGTGGAGAGGAAACAAACGCTCGTCGAGAAAACCAAAACGAAGGCCACTAATTGGAGTTCTATAGCATAGAGGCAGAGGATTTGCACGACACTGAATAGGAGGAAGAAAGAAAAAAGGAAAACCGAATTTAATCTTCCCATTCGAATTTGGAAAAGAGAGAAGGAGTAGAATTGAGATCCACAACCTCTGCCACTGTCATCACCGTCGACAGTTGGCAGCGGGGCTGGGGTTAAAAGAATCGGCGAGGAGAAGGTTAAGCAGCAAGGAGAAGTTTTCAGATTAGAGAATGGTTGAGTAAATTTCATGAATGGTCCTTAGCCTTTAGTCATTGTTTCTTTTTAGTCCCTCATCTATTAAATATTCTGTTTTAGTCCTAAACATATTAAAATGTATAATTTTAATCATAAATCTGTTGAAAATGTTTTATTTTGGTCCCAATTTGATAAAATTTGTTAACTCAAAATATTTTTATGATAATAATTTTCTAGAACATAATTTAAACTATCTGGTAACTGTCTTATAATAAATTTAATCTATATAATAATTTTTTTATAGTAATGAAAAATTCAAATCACTTTTTTTTCTCTAATGAAAAATTCAAATCACTTTTTTTTCTCTATAAATTAAATTTATTTCATTTAGAAAAAAAATATTAATTTAAATTATCTATTTACTGTAAAAAAATATTAAACTATTTAAATTTACTGGAAGACAGTTACTGAATATTTAAATTAGAATTTCAAAAGTTTCTGTTCGATAATTATTTTGAGTTAATGAAATTCATCTAGTAAGGGACCAAAATAAAATAATTTTAATAGGTTTAGGAAAAAAACAAAACATTAAATAGATTAGAGACTAAAAGAAAACAATGACTAAAGGTTGGGGACCATTTATGCAATTTACTCAAGAATGATTATCTTTTCTTTTAGATTTATTGTTTTATTTGAACGGATTTTAGTGGCTAGGAGGCAAAGTTTTTAAGGAAGAAGATTAGTAGGGCAACGTTATCCATTTTCCCTTTTTTGTATTAACAGTGAATGGCAAAGTTAATTTAAGAGGGGGTAAGTGTAGCCTTTTGAAACAATGAAGACAAAATCATAGGTTTTGCCAAACTTTAGGGGGATTTTTATAATTTTCCCATAAAATCAAAGAAAAGGCGACGTGGCAACGTTAATCAAAACCAGCAATTAAATTAATTAGCACATAAATTAAAATATAGTTAGTTTCAAATTAAGTTGAATATAATGTGTTATTCTTATATAAAGTGATTATTTGTTCATCACACCTTAAGAAGTTTAGAAGTAATTTAAATTTTTTTTTTCCTAAAAGTAAGTATTTTTTTAAGTTGGATAAGTTAAAAAATAGGTAAATTTTACCATGGTCTTTTAGTTTATTTTTGTATACTAAATGAGTTGTCTATCTTAAGGTTATTCTATCAAAATATCATAATAAATTATGAGCATCCCAATTGAGTATTTTTCGTCTATTTCATCCTTAAAACAGATAAATTTTGCTGATATGACATAATTAACATGAAAATAAATATACAATAATAATTTTAATCCTTAAATTTTTTTTAATCAATAATTTTAACCCTTTCAAACTTCTTGAATATAAAGACCGAGCCTAACATTTTTATTTTCTCCTTTTAGGTAAAAAAACATCAAGAACCTTAACCTAACCCAATAAACTAAAAAACGTTTGGATCCACAGTCCACGTTTGAATCCATAATTATGAAAGAACTTCCTTTTACGTTTTATTGGGTTAATCTTTTTCATCCTTTTACGTTTTCCATCCTTTTTTAACCCAACTCAATAAACATCGAAATTCCTTTGAATCCACAATTCTCGAACTCCCCAAAATCCTACCACACAATTCAGCAGCCATAGCTTCGCTTCCAACTTTTCCCTCTCCTTTTCCCTTCTTTGGAGTATAAATTCGGTCGAAACTTGACATCGGAAGTCGACTGCATCTTCTGCACCTCCATTGCTCCTCTACTTCGCTCGTCCAATGATCGCCACTCGTTCGAATTTTCAGGAATGGATGGCAAACCCAAGGATCTTTGCTCGTCTAACGATCTCTGCTCGCAGATCCAACAATCTCGTTTCGGCTAAGATGATCTCTATTGGACGATTTTGACGATCTCCACTCGTAGATCCGACAATTCCGAGTTCACTCGAACCTCGATCGAAGGGTTTAGGGAAGATGAACAAACCCGCGGCTAGGGATGATACGTCACTGCTAGAGGGGCATAATGTAAGGAAGAGCTGCACCATCATCGTCTAGATTTGTTCCGATTTGTTTTTTGCTCGTTTTACGTTTTTGGGTTGGTTTAATGTTGTTGATATTCTTGATGTTTTTGTATCTAAAAGAAGAAAATAAAAAATTTGGGATCGTTTTTTATATTTAAGAAGTTTGGAAGGGTTAAAATTATTAATTGAAAAATTTTTAAGAACCAAAATTGTTATTTTATGTTTATTTTAATGTTAATTAATGTCACATTAGTAAAATTTATCTGTTTTAATGGTAAAATGGATGAAAAGTACATAATTAGGACCTACATAATTAGTTAGGTTACTTTTATGGGACAATAAATTTACTTGTTAAAAAATATATAAAACATACTTTATTTCTATAAAAATACTTTAAAATTAAAGTTTGGACTTCTTAAATGGTAAAGTTTCAATAAGTTAACATTTTGGATTAAATAATCACTTTATATATAAATAATACTCAATAATGCATTAAATTTAATTTAAAATAAACTGAAAATTACTATATTTTACAATTCCTTATAAATTCTTTGTTCCATTTCAATCTTTTATTAACTTTGACCTGAATTTATTTATGTTACTATTTGATAAATTTTAAAATATTATATTTATAAACTATAAAACTTGTTTTAATATAATTTTTTAAATTTGTATCAAATAATTAAATTCAGGTCAAACTTAAGTAAACAAACTAAAATGGAGCCAAATTTTGGGAGAAAAGGAGTGTTGACTATTGTAATTGCATTATTTTCGGTTAAAAAACTCAGCTTTCAGAAACAACATTGTATGAAGGATGAACAACAAGAGGTTGAATAAATGGGATAAATTTTGCAAGGTCCTCAATCTTTAACTACTATTCTATTTTTGTCTTTTACATATTCAAGTCTTGCTTGGTATTAGTATCACCTAATAGTGTTAAAGTTTTGAAAAAATTATATATGAGTAACTTTTAATTTTTAATTTTAGTGTTTTCATGATTTCATCACAATCATTAAATAAATTATTCAAAATTCTAATAATAATTGTAAAAATTGTTCCCAAAGCTTGAGTGTTTCTTATTCTTCCTAAACCAACTCTGATCTTCCTCAATTCTCTATCGCCCCCTGGTTTCAAATTGTGGATAGAAGGCATAGGGGCGATCTGGGCCATATCTTAGTCACTGGAAGCGTGTGACTGACTGTCACTCTGGAATTCAGCGCGCGAATTTGCGCTTTGAGAACGAGAGCGTGAAGAATTCGTGCTCTGATGATTCGGACAACGCACCCCGATATTTTCTAATTCATGTCTTCGATTTAATACAGAAATCCTATCTGTAGCACAAGTTCTCTTACAGTTTTAGCACCGTAATTTATATACCCAAGTCAAGTTGAAGTCTAAACTTAAAAAGAAACTAAAAGCCCTTGTTTTGCATGAGTTTTGAAGATTTTCTTGTTTCTTTGGCCAATTCTACGAAGCCGATCGAAGTCTGAATCTGATACTCTGTTTCCTACCAAGCAGTAGCCTGCTATAGAGCAGTTCTTGCGATCTCAAAACTGCTTATCGAACAACAAAAGTAATTTAGTGAGTGAAGTGAATGATTCCCATTAAATTAATAGTTGAATTCGTGAACAGGTTTTGTTTCTTTGGTCTGAATCATCTGATTTCCATTGTTCTGTGTCTCAATTGCTTTTGCTTTTTAACTTTGAAACAAGAAATTGTATCTTCTTGTGTGGTGACTGGTGAGTCGGTGTGGTTTGTCTTATTTGTTTGCAACAAAAGAATATTGTTCTGTTAACGCTCTGTTTTGTATCAAAGAAATTATTTGCAACAAAGAATATGTTTTGTCTTATTTGTTTTGTATCATGCTCTGTTATAGGTGGAGGTGGAGGAGTGGAGCTTGCTTATACGTGCAGACTTGCAGTTCTGTTTCACTGGTAAAGTGAAATTGTAAACCACAAGCATGAAACAAGAAGACAAAAGGCACCCAATTAAAAAAGTAAACTGTGATAGTAGCTTTGTCCTTTTGTGATTAACTAGTATTACTTTTTACTATTTTTTTCATCTACGCTCCATTGGATTATCCCATTATTTTATTCCAAAATGAGATTAAGATGTATTATTTTTTCATAAATATCCCATGACAATAAGGCTAAAAATGAGTGAGATAAAATAACAATAACTAGCTAGTCGTTTACAATTAATTTTACTATTTCTATTGGAATTCATCTTAGTTTGAACTTTATTTTATAAGTTTGATTTTTTATGTATTGTTTCAGTATTGAAAACTATCAATCTCTCTCTCTCTCTCTCTCTCTCTCTCTCTCTCTCTCTCTATATATATATATATATATATATATATATATATATATATATATATATATATAGTGATGCTATCGAGTTGCTCCTGCTCTCAATATTTTTTCAAGTTTGACGAATTCGTGCTCTTGCTTTGTGTGACTTAGGGCTATACATGGCACTCACTCACAAAATTAATTTAAAAAAAATACTTAAACATCCTAAATTAAAATTTATTCCACAATTTTTTTATGAGATTGATAATTAGCTAAAAATAAGACAGATTTCTCAAATTATAATAATTCTATCTTTTCTTTTTGAACATGAGATTTGTGCTAGGAGTTGTTTCTTTTTGTTATTTATAAGTTTTTCTTTAATAATTCCATGATTTATTACAAAGATGTGCATGAATTACAACTAAAATAAATAAATAAATAAAGCTATATGGTGAACACATTATATTTTTTTAGTAGTTGGTGAATAGAATATTGAACGCGATCTAATCGGTTTGGACAACAAAAGAACATTGAAGAATATTTTAATTGCATATGCTTAAACAAATACGGAAAGGGGAAAAAAATACCTAAACCTTAGGGACACCTTAATCTACACTTGTATCCTTCTTAAGAAAATTTACAATTACTCCTCTGAGGTACGTCCTAACCTACTGTTTAACCCCTATTTTAAGAAACCGACACTTTACCCCTGTATTTTTTACACTACCTGATAACAACTTTTGAAACTATATTTAAACTATACGATAATCATCTTCCAGTAATTTCAATATCTTCAATATTTTTTTATAGTTAATAGACACTTTAAACTATTAGTTTTTCCTTTCTGTCAATGTATTTTCCCCCATATAATTACATATCAACATTTTTTAGAGGTTGATTGGCTGTGAAAAAAATATTAAAAATCTTAAAATTATTAGAACATTATCATTATATAGTTTAAATTAGGATTTCAGAAGTTATTATTGAACACTGTAAAACAAATAGCAGGTGTTGACACCCAATTTCATCCGACCCTTTTTAAAATAAAAAATAAAAAAAATTAATCAAAAATTAGAAAAAATAAATAATAATTAAAAAAATTATTAATTAATTATTATACAAAGAGAAAATTAAATTAAATAGTTTTGGGGGAGGGGCATTTTGTTAAGTTAATGCTTATGTGTGTATATGCAAAAAAATTTAAAAAAAAAAAAAAATAATTAATAATATTATTATTAATTAATTATTAATTAATTAATTAATTATTATTACTGAAAAAAATTTTAATTAAGTTAATTAGTTTAAAATACATTTTGTTTTATAAGGGTTTAGTTAAAAATGATATATGTGTGTATATATGTATGTATGAAATAAAAAAGAAAACTCCATAAAAAATGACAAAATTGAAAAGTTTGGGGTAAAAATGACAAAATTAAGAATTTTTGGGAAAATTTGACAAAATCTGAAAGTTCCAGGAGCATTTGGTAGTTTTTTGCATGAATTTTGGGCCAAACCGACGGTTCTGGCCCAAATTGACAGAAAAAGACAAAATTGTCTCAATCAGAAGTTTCAGGAACATCCCCAAAGTCAAAGAGACGTAAAGGACTGAAACTGTCATTTTACCAAATTAAGAGATAAGTCTGTTTTTAATTACGTTTCGAATTGTTTTTTATTAAGGGAATCCAATGCCCCTTCCCCTATAAATAAGGGTGGAAATCTGTGAATAAACCATGAAAAAAATCAAGATTAGAGCTCAATTTAAAAAAAGGGAAAACTGTAGAAACAGTCTCTGACCTCTCCTCCCTCTTCCCAGAAAACTAAAAACTTTCCTTTTCTCTCTTTCAGCCCACCGTTTCCCTCATCCGTCAACCTCCGTTTTTCGCGCGTCTCGCCTCCCGTTACCAGCCACCGCACCTTCGCGTCTCACACTCCTCCGTCGCCAACCACCCCCCCGTGCGTCTCGCCCTCCTCCATCGCCAACCACCCCCGCGTCTCGCCCTCCGCCGGTTTGTCCCTCTCTCTTTCTTCCTCTCCCTCTCCGTTTCCCTCTATCCCTCTCCATTCGGCCACCGTTCCACCTCCGTCTCGTCAGCCCGTCGCCGATGAAGCCAGCCCAGGGTCCTCCTCCGTCATCGTCGCCGGAAAACAGAGAAAAAGAAACAAAATCGTTTCGGCCGGAAACGTTACCCGACCCGCCAATTTCAAATTTTAATTTTTTGGGTAAACCCTGTTTTAATCCTTCATCTTTCCATGATTATTCATTTTGGTCACTAACCTTTTAATTTTTTCAGAACTAATTACTAACAACTAACTTTTATTATTATTATTGTTATTATTATTATTCCATTATAAGTCACTAACCTTTTAATTTTTGCAGAACTAATTACTAACAACTAACTTTTATTATTATTATTATTATTATTATTATTATTCCATTATAAGTCACTAACCTTTTAATTTTGTAAAACTAATTACTAACAACTAACTTTTATTTATTATTATTGTTATTATTATTATTTATTATTATTCACTAACCTATTAATTAATTATTATTATTATTACAACTAACTTTTATTATTATTATTATTATTATTTTTCATGGAAGGTTATACCTCCTATTTTTTTTATTTTTTTTTTTTTAAGTGGATGGCCAAAAAGCCCCATTTATATTTATTTATTATCTTTTAATATTCCTTTATTTACTTTATGTGCTTTCTCTTTATTTATTTGCATGTGTTATTTAATTTACGCACCTTTTATTTTTTAAATGGATGTCCAAACCAAAAAAAAAAAAAACCTCCACTTTACTTTATTTATTTATTGTCATTTAATTTTCCTTTATTTACTTTATGCAAATTTTATTTTATGGTTAAACTTATTTCACTTATTTCACCTTTAGCCATAAAAAAATAAATAAAATAAATAATTAAATAATAACAAATTGAAAGAAGAATTTTTTTTATGTGAATAATTAACTTTATTCCATTCATTTTTAGGGCTAACAAAAAATCAATTTCTAAACAAAAGCCAACCATCTTTTATTACTTTGGAACACATATTTTTATTTATTTCTTTTAAAAAAACACAGCAAAAAGTTAACCATTTATTCCCTTTTATTAAAAAATTATTAAAAAAAATCATAATTACATAATTCCAAAAATCAATTTTTTTTAAGTATATCTTTAAAATTTATGGATTAGATAATTTTTTTAAAATAATAAAACGAAATCAAATAAAAATTAATTAATAATAAAAAATAAATAGTAATAAAATATTAATAATAAAAATTATGATTAAAATTAATAATTAATTAAATAAACAAAAAATTAAATTAAATTCCTTATCCAAATGATCTGACAAGATCCATGGTTTGGAGAACGAAAAATATATCTTTTTTTTAAATAAAGTATAAAAATAAAATTAATTTTTTTGATAGTTACTTTAAATTTTTCCTTATCCAGTAAAAAGAATAAAAGAATAAAAAAAAATTGGGTAGTATTTTACTTATTTCTTTATCCAGTAATATTTTACTTATTTATTTTAAAATAATAAAAAATATAAATTTTTGGTTCCTTTATTAAACAAATAAAAAAATCTTAGCCAAATGATTTCAAATAAAAATAAAAAAAATAAATAAAAAAGAATTAAATTCTCTTTAAATATATTTTAAACTTATCAATTATATGTATATTTTTAGTTTTATAAATTAGAAAAATATTTCAAAATCTTTTATCAAACAAAAAGAACAAAAATAAAATAAAATATATGAATATCAAGATTTTTTTTAGAAAAATATATAACTCTTTGTTTTCTTTAGTAAATAAATAAAATCTTGATATTAAATAATTAAATAATTACTTTTTGGTTAATCTTTTATCAAACATAAAGAACAAAAAATAAAAATAAAAAATATGAATATCAAGATTTTTTTTAGAAAATTATATAACTCTTTGGTTTCTTTATTAAATAAAGAATCTTGATATTAGATAATTAAATAATTATTTTTTGGTTCCTTTATAAATTAAGTAATTACTCAAAAAGAAAAAAAAAGAATAAGAAGAAAAAAGAAAAAAAAAAAGAAAAAAGAAAGAAAAAGAATAAGAAAAGAAAAGAAATAAATAAAAAATAAAAATTTTTAAGATCATTAAAAAATATAAAATTTCATTAAAAAAAAAAATTATGACAAAATTAATAATTAAATTAATAATTAATTTAATAAAAATAAGAATTAAAAATTTCAATAATTAACAATAAATTTAAATATTAATTTAATTTTCATATCCGGATGATTCGACAGGATTCACAGTTTGGAAAAATACAATCTTTTAATTGAATAAAAATTAAATACAGAAATAAAAATCCATATTCAGATAATTCGGCAGAATTTATGATATGGATTAAAATATTTAATGAAAATTTCGTCAAATTCCCTGTCCGGGTGGTTCGATAGAATCCATGGTTCGGAAAATATCGAGTTTATAAAAAAATTATACAAATTAATTACCGAAGATTTTAAAGCTAATATTAATTTAAAAATCTACATCTGACTGATTTAGTTAAAATTTCTGATTTGAAAATTAACTGAAATTATTTAAAAGAAAAGTGAAACAAAATTGAAATCAACTAAGGTACCAATTTTGGGCGTTAAAATAGAGTTATTTTAACGTAACCGTACTGCCGAACCCCCGAATTCTCGCAGACAATTTTTAGGTATCTAATCGACCTGAGCAAAAACCAATTGGTGGCGACTCCCGGAACGACCCGCACTTTGCCACAAACAACAACACCAATTCCGCTTAGAAAGAACGTGTTCGATTTGAGGAAGCTCGGGTATAGAGCTTCATGTCATGAATGCATTATGCATGTTTACTTAAGTAGATATAACATATAAATCCACATAAAAATAAGCAAAGTAAATCAAAACAAATCAACTTTTAGGCTTGACTCACTAACATCGTCTCCCTAGTGAAGTCGTCAAGCTGTGGCAACGTGCAGGTCGTTTCGGGAGTCACCACCAAACGGTTTTCGCTCAGGTCGATTAGATACCTAAAAATGGTCTGCGAGAGTTCGGGGGTTCGGGAGTACGGTTACATTAAAATAACTCTATTTTAACGTCCAAAATTAGTACCTTAGTTGATTTCAATTTTGTTTCGCTTTTCTTTTAAACAATTTCAGTTAATTTTCAAATCAGAAATTTTAACTGAATCAGTCGGATGTAGATTTTTAAATTAATATGGGCTTTAAAATCTTCGGTAATTAATTTGTATAATTTTTTTATAAACTCGATATTTTCCGAACCATGGATTCTATCGAACTACCCAGACACGGAATTTGATGAAATTTTAATTAAATATTTTAATCCATATCATAAATTCTGCCGAATTCTCTGAATATGGATTTTTATTTTTGTATTTAATTTTTATTCAATTAAAAGATTGTATTTTTCCAAACTGTGAATCCTGTCGGATCATCCGGATATGGAAATTAATTTAATATTTAAATTTATTGTTAATTATTGAAATTTTTAATTCTTATTTTTATTAAATTAATTATTAATTTTGTCATAATAATTTTTTTTACGAAATTTTATATTTTTTAATGATCTTAAAAAAATTTATTTTTTATTTATTTTTATTTCTTTCTTTTCTTTTCTTATTCTTATTCTTTTCTTTTTTCCTTTTCTTTTTTTTCTTTTTAAGTAATTAATTAATTTATAAAGGAACCAAAAAATAATTATTTAATTATCTAATATCAAGATTCTTTATTTAATAAAGAAACCAAAGAGTTATATAATTTTCTAAAAAAAATCTTGATATTCATATATTTTATTTCTATTTTTTGTTCTTTTTTTTTGATAAAAGATTAACCAAAAATTAATTATTTAATTATTTAATATCAAGATTTTATTTATTTACTAAAGAAAACAAAGAGTTATATATTTTTCTAAAAAAAAATCTTGATATTCATATATATTTTTATTTTATTTTGTTCTTTTTGTTTGATAAAAAGATTTTGAAATAGTTTTCTAATTTATAAATCTAAAAACATACATATAATTGATAAGTTTAAAATATATTTAAAGAGAATTTAATTAATTTTTCTATTTATTTTTTTTTATTTTTATTTGAAAAATAATTTGGCTAAGATTTTTTATTTGTTTAATAAAGGAACCAAAAAGTTATATTTTTTTATTATTTTAAAAGAAATAAGTAAAATATTACTGGATAAAGAAATAAGTAAAATACTACCCAAAGTTTTTTTTATTTTTTTATTCTTTTTACTGGATAAAGAAAAATTTAAAGTAACTATCAAAAAAATTAATTTTATTTTTATACTTTATTTAAAAAAAAGATATATTTTTCATTCTCCAAACCATGGATCCTGTCGGATCATTTGGATATAGAATTTAATTTAAGTTTTTGTTTATTTAATTAATTATTAATTTTAATCATAATTTTTATTATTAATATTTTATTATTATTTATTTTTTTATTATTAATTAATTTTTATTTGATTTCATTTTTTTTATTTTAAAAAAAATTATCTAATCCATAAATTTTAAAGATATACTTAAAAAAAATTGATTTTTGGAATTATGTAATTATGATTTTTTTAATAATTTTTTAATAAAAGGGAATAAATGGTTAACTTTTTGCTGTGTTTTTTTAAAAGAAATAAATAAAAATATGTGTTCCAAAGTAATAAAAGATGGTTGGCTTTTGTTAGAAATTGATTTTTTGTTAGCCCTAAAAATGAATGGAATAAAGTTAATTATTCACATAAAAAAAAATTCTTCTTTCAATTTGTTATTATTTAATTATTTATTTTATTTATTTTTTTATGGCTAAAGGTGAAATAAGTGAAATAAGTTTAACCATAAAATAAAATTTGCATAAAGTAAATAAAGGAAAATTAAATGACAATAAATAAATAAAGTAAAGTGGAGGTTTTTTTTTTTTTGGTTTGGACATCCATTTAAAAAATAAAAGGTGCATAAATTAAATAACACATGCAAATAAATAAAGAGAAAGCGCATAAAGTAAATAAAGGAATATTAAAAGATAAATAAATAAATAAAGTGGGGCTTTTTGGCCATCCACTTAAAAAAATAAATAAATAGGAGGTATAACCTTCCATGAATTATAATAATAATAATAAATAATAATAATAATAATAATAATAATAATAATAATAAACAATAATAAAAGTTAGTCGTTAGTAATTAGTTCTGCAAAAATTAAAAGGTTAGCGACTTATAATGGAATAATATAATAATAATAATAATAATAAAAGTTAGTTGTTAGTAAGTTAGTTGTGCAAAAAATTAAAAGGTTAGTGACTTATAATAATAATAATAATAATAATATATAATAATAATAATAATAATAATAACAATAATAATAATAAAAGTTAGTTGTTAGTAAGTTAGTTTGTGCAAAAATTAAAAGGTTAGTGACTTATAATAATAAATAATAACAATAATAATAATAAAAAGTTAGTTGTTAGTAAAGTTAGTTGTGCAAAAACAAAAAAAGGTTAGTGACTTTAATAATAATAATAATAATAATAATAATAATAGTAATATAAGTTAGTTGTTAGTAATTAATTTCTACAAAAATTAAAGGGTAAGTGACTTATAATGGAATACTAATAATAACAATAATAATAATAATAATAAAAGTTAGTTGTTAGTAATTAGTTCCGAAAAAATTAAAAGGTTAGTGACCAAAATGAATAATTATGGAAAGATGAAGGATTAAAACAGGGTTTACCCAAAAAATTAAAATTTGAAATTGGCGGGTCGGGTAACGTTTCCGGCCGAAACGATTTCGTTTCTTTTTCTCTGTTTTCCGGTGACGATGACGGAGGAGGACCCTGGGCTGGCTTCGTCGGCGACGGGCTGACGAGGCGGAGGTGGAACGGTGGCCGGAGGGAGAGAGATAGAGGGAAACGGAGAGGGAGAGGAAGAAAGAGAGGGACGAACCGGCGAAGGGCGAGACGCGGGGGTGGTTGGCGAGGAGGCGAGGAGTGGTTGGCGACGGAGGAGGGCGAGACGCGCGGGGGGGTGGTTGGCGACAGAGGAGTGTGAGACGCGAAGGTGCGGTGGCTGGTAACGGAAGGCGAGACGCGCGAAAAACGGAGGTTGACGGATGAGGGAAACGGTGGGCTGAAAGAGAGAAAAGGAAAGTTTTTAGTTTTCTGGGAAGAGGGAGGAGAGGTCAGAGACTGTTTCTACAGTTTTCTCTTTTTTTAAATGGAGCTCTAATCTTGATTTTTTTTCGTGGTTTCTTCACAGATTTCCACCCCTATTTATAGGGGAAGGGGCCTTGGATTCCATTAATTAAAAAAAATTTGAAACTTAATTAAAAACAGACTTATCTCTTAATTTGGTAAAATGACAGTTTCAGTCCTTTACGTCTCTTTGACTTTGGGGATGTTCCTGAAACTTCTGATTGAGACAATTTTGTCTTTTTCTGTCAATTTGGGCCAGAACCGTCAGTTTGGCCCAAAATTCATGCGAAAAACTACCAAATGCTCCTGAAACTTTCAGATTTTGTCAAATTTTTCCAAAACTTCTTAATTTTGTCATTTTTACCCCAAACTTTTCAATTTTGTCATTTTTTATGGAGTTTTCTTTTTTATTTCATACATACATATATACACACATATATCATTTTTAACTAAACCCTTATAAAAAAATGTATTTTAAACTAATTAACTTAATTAAAATTTTTTTTCAGTAATAATAATATTAATTAATTAATTATTAATAATAATAATAATAAATTTTTTTAATTTTTTTGGATATACACACATAGACATTAACTTAACAAAATGCCCCTCCCCTAAAACTATTTAATTTAATTTTCTCTTTGTATAATAGTTAATTAATAATTTTTTTAATTATTATTTATTTTTTCTAATTTTTAATTACATTTTTTTTATTTTTTATTTTAAAAAAAAAGTCGGACGAAATTGGGTGTCAACATTGTCCTTGTGAGGCCATGGTCTCCAAGCCTTCACCAATTTCAAAGTAGCAAAGTAGTGTATTGCCTCATGAGACGGTTAGTCTCTGCATGGGCCCACGAAAAGCTACGACTCGAATTAATTCTTTCCTTACATAAACCCTAGAGGGTAAGGAATTGGGTTGTCACTATAATTTAGTGATGGGATTCGGGAACTATCCCTTGCCTTTTTGATAACCACCTTCTGCATATAGAACTTCTCACTCTACCATAGAACCAATCAATAAGAACTCCTATGTCTTGGTTCCAATCACCATAGGCATGAATTTTTTATCCATTTTGCTTATATTGCTAGATTTATGATTCCGTGTATTACTTTTTGCTAACTTTATTTTTTTTCCTTGTTCATTTTTCCGGCATATTCATATCATTCATTAAGATAAGTATTCGGTGAACGAATCACTATCATGGACATTCTCGAATACCTTCCCACGGCTGTTAATGAATCTTAGAATGCCATAATAGTGTAAACTCAACTGGAAGCTATGGAATTCTCCGAAATAGCCCAAAAGCTTCATGGAGATTCCCTGACACCACATTCTCATGTGCAATTCAAGGATCAAGTATCGGTCCGTATAGATCAGAACGACATAACTGAACTATTACGAGTATGGAATAGTTGGAGCTCTGTGGATCGGGAAGCATTCACATCGACATATGGCCATATTGCTCGCCTGCTAAAAATCACCGTTGAAACATCACTTATCCGTGCACTGATACAGTACTGGGATCCATATTATCGGTGTTTCTCCTTCAACAAGATGGATCTTGTTCCGACTATAGAGGAATACAATAACCTCCTAGGTTGGCCATCTGATTATCCAATGGAGACGTACCATTATGATAGGAGAACTGAGCCTCATCGGGCCTTGGCTAAACTGTTGGACATGCCAGCTTCTACTCTTCAATCCAAATTCTCAACAAAGGGGTATCGTAGATTCATCAGTTGGAATGACATAAAGCAATTGGTCCACACTCTCCCACAAAAGGACCAAAGACATAAGGTTTTTGCTTTGGCAATATATGGCTTGGTAATCTTTCATAGGATCATCGAATTCATTGAGGGAGATGTCATCTCACTATTCGAGCAAATCTGCAAGGCTCAAGTGAATCCGACTTCAGCCATTCTTTGTGAAACCATCAGGTCATTGAATTTTTGTCGCCAAAGCGGGGGCAAATTCATTGGATGTTCTCACCTCCTCGACATATGGATCAAGAGCCACCTTCCTTGTGACAAACAAAATTTCGGGAATCGCTTTTCAAAAGACTTCATTCCAATTGAAGCCTTCTTGAAAAGTGAGTCCATTCATCATGACAGTAAGGAAGGATGGATTAACTATTTTAAGAACATCAATGAGTTGCAAATTGAATGGAGAGCCCCCTGGTCCACCTCCAACCGCGTCATCTATCGTTGTTGCGATTGCCGATGGGTTCCTCTTCTGGGTATATGGGGAGGAACAAGTTATGCCCCAGCCCAAGTACGGAAGCAATTTGGGTCCATGCAATTTATACCCATGACTCACAATCTAAGTAAATTGGAATTCTCACACGAAGATCCAATGGCGAATAAGTTTGCGATGGGTATTTCAATTGCATGGAAAAGGCTATTTGTACTGAAGTCCGGCCCTATTCTTTCTCCCACCGCCTACTGTGAATGGAGAAATAATCGAAAGGAAGGAATAGT